>SNQJ01S0054196.1:17421-35879 GCA_010110895.2 Picea sitchensis | reverse complement strand
GCATAGACTCTTATGTTTGTTTTTGTAGCCTTGAAGAGTTTCCTCTCCAATCCTAAATCAAGGCTCTAGCCTAGATTAAATTGATGGACCCTACAAACACAAAGTCTAATAAATTTTAATTAAGCGTTAAATTTAGTGGTTGTCTGAAGTCAAAGGGAACAGAAGTGAAACCAGTGATGTTCTTTAAGAGATGAAAGAGAAGAGCATATGATGCAACTGAAAACAAACTACTTCTTCACAAATAAAGATTTGCCAATTTAAACTCTTTAACCAAACTTTTCGTAACTATTTTTCTCAGATCTTTGAAAAGAAAAACTTGGAACAAGATTTTCACTCAAATACGAGCTACTTAGTGTCCTAAGAATTCAAATAAAGAACTTAAGAAAACTTTCTTTTTCCTTGATCAATAAAGCAACTAACCTAAACTACTTTTACCAAACAAAGAAATAAAAAGTCTTTTTTTTTTAATTGTTTTAGGCTTCAGAACAAGAAACTTGAAAATGAAATCTTTTCTTTTCTTCTAAAGCAAAAAAGGGGAAAATGAAGACAAGACAAGACCAAGAAATGACTTATGGCCTATCGCAGATCGCAGGGAGTCACTGACAATACTCAAAAGGCAGATCAAAATTTACTCACAAACTTGTCTAAAAACCCTAATAAAGAAAACACGAAAAAATCTTTGATGAGCAAGAGCTATGCTGAAGTCAAACCTATGCTACAGACTGCTATGACAGAGACCTGGACTAGATCAAGAAAATACCTGAGAAGTACAACTTCTGACATGGAAGAGGATGACTGCCTCTTTTTTAATTTTCTTTTTCCAAACATAGGCACGCTACTGACACTTCAACAACCAACATATGTACGCAGGTTGTCCAAAGGCAGGGCGCATATGTACGCGTGTAGGTCTACTACAGGCCACGTACACCTCTATAACTTCTCAAAAAATGAAAACCAACAGTCAAGCAAACCAGGAAGAGAGTACTGGTATTGAAGACCAGAATCCCTTACAGAGACAGAAACTCACAAACTCAAAAAGGCAGTTAAACCAATTAAAGCACCCAAAAGAGTATCCCCAAAAACCCTAGAGGCCTTTCCCTAGTACAGTCGCCAATTCTGCTTATAGCGGGAAAACCCCCCTATGGACTACACTAGGGTTCAACATGTAGGCAGATCTAACCGTCTAAAAGTCTCCTACTTTTTATAACTACCCCGACTATACCCCACATTCATGCATGAAATACAACGTAAAAAGATCCGGTAACTCTACCTTAAACTCCACGTCTGGTGTCGATCCTTTTGCGTTCAATTGCTCCTTGACGACAAGTCTCCTCCCAAGGATAACCTGCATTCACATACAGACAAACAAAGAACTACAAAAATGCATCTCATATATGAATTAGTGGGTTAGATGTCATAATAAAACATAAATCAACCATAAATATTGAACACATCATATGGCGGGACAGAAAAAGTTTTCCTTTTATTAGAATCACAAAGTTTACTTACAATGAGATCGACGATTACTCCTCGAACCTGGTCTTGGGATCCTCTTCAATATGCACCAAATTCTTCCATGGATCCTTCTCCTCTTCAGTCCTCTCTAGGGGAATGACAAGGGTTCGCAAATGGAGGAAAAGGGAATTCTGGCTCAAACTCACAATGTGGATGCAAAATATTGGGGCAAAGGGGGCATACTGAAATGGGTATAGTTTCTTTGCTCTCGTGCTTCCTCCTTGGAATGGGATCCCAACACCTTCTTTTATAGGGCAAAAAATATAGTAACGGTTGGGTGATTGGCTATGGGCGGTCAAATAGTTAGGTAATGTCCCAAGAGCCGGTATCCCTTTGCAATTTTTTTTTATTTTTTACGCATTTTTGTGAGTGTAGATGGGCTGTAGTGGTGCAGCTAGCGTGTGTACGCGGGCTGTAGTGGTGCAGGGCGTGTATATATTCAAAATGATGGTTTTCAGAAGAGCCTGTTTAATAATGGCTAGGCAAAGATAACAAGTAAGATGGCCCGATGCTAGGTATGCAGGTCTGGTGCAATTTAGGGTTATAACAGGGACTGCGTTTAGTTTTTTGAAAATAGACAGTGGCATAACATTAGAGGATGCTCCTGAATTGACCAAAAAATTATGGAGGTTTCTATTAAAGACTTTGAATGTTAAAAGGAAAGGTGGGACAAAAGGTTTTCCCTTCTTATCTTTAGAGCAAGCATTCATAGTCGGTTTATTCCCTAGATCCATGAGAGTTAGATTCCTTCCTGGGTCAGTACTTGTCATAGGATTTTCTACTAATTTCAAAGCTTGTAACAGGAAGTCCTTTTGCTGAGGGATTCTACATATGTCCATAACTGATATATTAGCCATCAAATTCTTCAGATCTTCAANGAGAGTTAGATTCCTTCCTGGGTCAGTACTTGTCATAGGATTTTCTACTAATTTCAAAGCTTGTAACAGGAAGTCCTTTTGCTGAGGGATTCTACATATGTCCATAACTGATATATTAGCCATCAAATTCTTCAGATCTTCAACCACGTTGTAATCCAGCTTGGGTGATTCTCGGGTATGGATGTTTATAGGGTTCTTACAGGGAGAAAAAGGTGCTTTCGAGTGATTGGGAGTTGATCTTCCTCCCGAAGGTTGGGTAGTGGTAAGGTCGTTTGAGACATGTTGACCCCTACTTCATGTTTGCATAGCCAAGAATTTTGAAGGAGGTTCTTGAACCTCAAACAGGTCATCTGAAGGCATAGCTAGGTCAGGATCCCATATCAACACGGTTGTTTCTTCTGGTGGATCAATTTCTTCTTGATCGACAATATTCATACTGGAGCCACTTGAGTGTTCGGTCAGGGAGACTTCATTTAGAAACCGGTTGGCCATCAAATTCATGGCATGAACCCATTGGGGGCAGTCTCTTTCAGATTGGTTCTCCTGGTGATAAGTGTAGAAAGAATTGGATGCTACATTTCCCATATCGATATTTAAGTTGGCCGGGGGAGGGTCGATTTCTTTGAACGGCGGATTCCTTTTAAAGAAAGGATTATAGGGCTTTTGGCCTTGGTTTCCCTCCCTTGCACTTCTTTTCATGTCTATGATTTTGTTTGATAACTTCTTAACCATGTGTTGTAGGTCTTCTATGTCTCCATTACCTTTTCAGGACCTTGTTCTGTTTGTTTCCTCGTGGGCCTGTTAACAAGAGTCCTCTTCTGGGAGGAGGTTGAAATTCCTTCTTAACTAATGAGACCTGACCTTCCTTACATCCCTTCATTTAGAACTCTATCATTTTGGCTTCTTCGAAATTCTTAGCTAAGGTTGGTTTAGCAACCCTTTTCACAAACATGGAAATAGAAGTTGGGAGAGCATTAGCATATAATTCGATTTTCAACTCCTGAGTAGGTTTAGCTTCAGGCTAGAATTTGTTTAAGATGGTGGTAAATCTTTGATTAAAGTCTTTGAACCTTTCCTTTGAACTCATAGTGGCGGCGAACAATTCAACCATTAAATCTCCTGTATTAGTTTCTTCTGCAAATTTATCTAAAAAATCCTTTTGGAACTTCGTCCAACTAGTTATAGATTCTACAGGCAAATTAAAATACCACGTGGAAGTTGAATTGTCAAAAGTGTAGGGGAACAACCTGCAAACTACGTTTTCATGTTGGACATTCATAAGTCTGATAGCCAGTATGAATTTCTTGATATGATTTTTAGGCAGTCCTGAGGTTTCAGGGTCAAATTTAGGAAGTAACTTCTCTGGATGTCGGGGAAGGTTATGAACTCGCCCTGGGATGACCAAAGCATTTCTGGCCAACCAAGTTTGATTGTTCTAAGGTGGGTTTCCCCTTTCTTCATCATGGTCATTGTTGTCTTCCATATCTTCAGATCCCGAGTTAAACTCTTCTTCTTCCAAAAATTCGTCGAGCTTGGAGAAGTTACCGGCCGGTGTTTTGGGAATCAGATTTAGAGGATGTTCGATTTCAGTGAGGGGGAAATCTATTAGATCTTCTGCCGTGTGCACAAAAACCTGGTCAGGGGATTCGACCACTAGTCTTCTTATTTTTTTTCTTCGAGGAAGTAATGGAGCTAAGGGAAACACATCGATCTATCAGGCATATGCTCTTGTGATTCTTCTTAATTGACTCAATTCCTCGTGAGGAAGAGCGTAAGGTATATCAGGGAACATGTGTTCTTCCTCGGGCTGGGGTGAGTTACTCGTTTCAGGAGTACTTAGTGTGTGTGGGCTCTCTTGGGAGTGACCAACGATGCATGTGGGTTGCTTTGAATCTACAGGCTATCTGAAATATTATGTGAAATATGTATATAGCCATTCATTCTTCAGGCCCTCCTTCTATCGCCATTTCTATTAATGGGTCTTGAATCCCTTTAACTCAACAACAGGAACCAAACCTGCCACCGAGGCCCAATTAGACTCTATAGCATTTAATGGTGGAATTTTTCTCCAGATCTTGCGATCCGACCAATTAATTGATGGGCTTTACGTTTTCTTGTGAAGGCGTCTCCTTCAGTTTGGACTTTCTCTTTTTGTATTTTCTCTTAGATGGCATTGATATAAGATGGAAGCTGGTATAAACCAACTAGGCAACAAAATAGGAACAAGTTTAACTACTGGAGAAGAAGCTGAGCTTGGGATAACCCTTTACTCTGGCATGCAGGCAGTGATCGTCTACCACAATCCTAGTACTAATACGTTAACCATGTGAGTATTCCAATTACTGACAGAGATACAAATTATCAGAAAGAAAACATACATGTGACAAACGATGGTAAGTAAAATAATTCACTCAACTCTAATCATCAATCACATAATAACACAAAGATTTATTTTCATCATTAAAGAAAGAACTGTAAAACATTGCATCAGATAACTTATCAATAGATTTAGTAGGTCTTACTTGTTACAACATCCATTCATGAGACATAATAAGAAATAGTTCTTCTCCACATCCAATCATACAAGCATCTGATGAAAACACAAACTTGTCTCTGGTCCAAAGGGACTTCTCCATTAAAGGCATCTTTGAAATAGTTCTTAACAAAACAAAAAATGAGAGTTTCTTGCAACAACCATCGACCCTTGACTAATCAGTCGATGCTCTTATTTATAACATAAAATTAACTAAAAATAACAACTAAGGTATAGATAAGCAAAACAAAATTTGCCACATGGCGTTCTCTCCTATGAGTTTTCTAAGAGTCATCTCAAGATATCACTTAAGAGGGTGACTCTTCTTGTACTCCGACCACTTGATGAACAAATCCTCACAGGTGTTGACGTATGGGAATCTATGTTGTTCCATCGGGGCCGCGTAAATCTCTCTTATCTCTACCGCATGTGCCCTATACTTGACTATACTGGCACTCAACTGTTGCAGCATGGCTTGAGCTTTGATTGGGTGTTCCATAAATTGTCGCACTTGACCTAGCACCATGTCTGTCACCTTCGCTATTTCTTTGGCCCATGATGAATCTTGCTTGGTGTACGATTTGACTATGTTGCACAAGTCGACAAAGTCATTGGGTGTGCCAAATTCGAGGACTTCGATGTCTTTCATCACCCGATTGATCTTGATCTAATTTTTCTCTTACTTGGCCCATTTCTCTTGGATTTCTTGATGAGGTTCTCAAGACATTTTTGCCCAATACTCGATCAATTTCTTTATGCGATCAAGGCTGCTTTCTTTTAACATCTGAATGTCATGTTCTTCTATGTCTCAGCCCTGTTGGACCGCACCGATTTAGTTGACCCTCTCCATGACATGTTGTGCTTTCTCGTACCATCGCTCCATATCTTTGCACGTCACTAGTGCCATGAGGGTGTCTTCCTGAAGCTCGACTATCCTTGCAGTGAATAGGTGTCGTTCATCTATAAACTTGCTATAGGCCTCCTTGAATTCATTCCTTAGGTACATCGCGGCTTGTGTGGCGTACTGATAGTATTTCGCCAAGTGGTGCAAGTGTTCCAATTCCTTCAGGGTAGCGACCAACTCCTCTTCATCTCTTTTAGCTCTATCCAGGGTGGCATCTGTAATTGCCATCCCTGCGCTGATGAGTTTAGATGTCTTAGCATGCTTTGTGTTGATCAGATGTTCCTCTGTAGTGATGAGGATGGAGTGGTCTAGAGTGATCCTCCTATTCTTGGTGGTCCTCTGCACGATAGCCTTCCTTTTTTGATCATAAGCTATGGCGTGTATGTCGGCTACTTCATCCATGGGTTCGGGAATTTGTTGATCTCCCCAGGTGAGTGTATTATCCAGACTCTCGATGGTATATACTTGTTCAAGATTGGGTTCTTGAAGTTCCTCACTGTGCTCTGAAGGCCTGACTTCTGTATGTCGCTCATTGGGGGTTTGAGAACTGATTGAAATAGAGGCGTCGGGGTTAGGATCGGTACTTACTTGTTCATCAGCTGTTGAGACGCCGATTTCCTACTGTGGGGCTTCTTCCTTTGGCACGTCTGGCCTTGGCTCGTCCTTTAGACTATCTTCTTGAGTCTTCGACGCATCAGGCAACTTAGTGTCTAGAACACTCTCAGGCTCTTGATCTTTCTGTGTAACCTCCTGAATTTGCGTGTAGGGAACAAGAAAATATGTTTTCCCTGGTCCCTTTTCTTCTTCAATATGCACAGGGGTCGCAAGAGATACTTCTGGGCTCTCATCATCGTCATATATTTTTATCAGCTCACTGTTACACATCAAAATTACTTATTACGATGGTGGCCTAGTGTCGTCATTATTAATGTTGCAAGTGTCACATTTTGGTCGCAAGTGTCACAAAAATCATACTGCCATACTGTCTATGTCATGCCTGTACCGACATCAAAAGGACACTTAAAACACCTCAAAAGACTGGTTTTGAAGAAGAGGAATGGGTTAACAAATAGTACAAGCCTTTTGCCACTGAGAAATCCATTCAAATATCATTTTTGGAGGGGAGCGCTCCCCTATGCACTGTCAGGTAGTACTGGTGCTCTGTGCACCCTTTTAGGGGAGCGTTATAACGCTCTGGTGCCCCTTTTGGGGGAGCGTTGCTTTTTCTTTGCGAGTTTTGACTTGTTGAGAGAAATCAGAGAAAGATCCCTTGAATCTCTGAAGGCAGTTGGATCCAAATCCCAAGTCAAGCCATGATCTGAGGGAAGATCCACAACTAAAGGAGGAGAATCCTCAACTTACCCCAAAGATCTCTCAAGTGGTTGGGTCTCTCCAAGGCTATATAAGGAGGCCTTCTCATGGTGAAAGGGGGTGGAAAGTATTGTAAAGCATCTAACTTATGATCTCATGAGGAAGATGCCATCTGAAGAATCTACATTCTGTGTGTGGACTATTTGAGCAAGGGTTTAGACAAAGAGATCTTGGTGAAGTTGCTGCACTCACATCTATGGCTGTAAGTATTCTTCATTATTGTTCTCATTAATATACAATATGCCTGGCCTGTTTCTTTCAAGTCCGTGTTTGTTCCACATGAACTTGTCTCTAGTAGATAGATATGTTTTTGAGCTAATCTTAGTAGAGTAGGAAGCTTGTTGTATCTTTGTTTGTTTACAGGACTTATCGAGGAGCTCGAGATCGAAGCTCAACTTGGACTATGCAGGGAAAAACACCATTAAAGAGGTACACTTTTCTTCTTCCTCTTCATACATTAGCTTACTTAGATCTAAAAGGATGTCAGTGACCAATGATAACACCCTTTCTGTCTTGGCCTTAGGAATTTAGAGACCAAGAGGGAATCCACTTGTCCGCAGGGGGATTCACCTGTTACATATTGCAGAACCTTAGCTCGACGACTTACCTGCCTACTCATCTAATCGATCAGATCACCTTAATCACCTTCGGGCTATTTTTCTTTGATGTCGGTTCTACCGCGTTTGTTTGAACCCACATAAGTGTATCTTTGCTGTCGAATCAGGACGACTCCTCGGTTTCGTGGTCTCCAAAGATGGGATTCGGGTGGATCCCTTAAAAATTAAAGTTATTCTTGCTTTACCTCCACCTAATAATCTGACACAACTCCAAAGTTTGCAAGGGAAAGCAAACTTTCTTCGCCGTTTCATTTGTAACTACGTTGAGATAACTAAAGGATTCATGCAATTGTTACAAAAAGAGACCCCTTTCATCTGGGATGACACTGCTCAACAATCGTTTGATGCTCTCAAGCATGCCTTGACCCACACACCTTTGTTACATCCTCCGGATTATACGAAGGACTATATCCTTTACTTAGCCGCCTCTACTTCCACTATTGCTATGGTGTTAGTTCAAGAGGACCTCAACGGTGACGAACATGTGATATATTACATGAGCAAGAGTATATCTGGACCCAAACTTCGATATTCACATGTTGAAAAGTTGGCTCTGGCAGCCATCATCGCTGTCCAGAGATTTCGCCACTACATCTTGCTACGCACCACCACCGTTATTGCGGACTCAAACCCCATGTATCATATCTTCACACGTCAAGTGCTTGGAGGTAAATACTCCAAATGGATCGTCATCCTTCAAGAATTTGACCTTGAATTTGTGATGTTCAAAGCCAAAAAGTCCCTGGTGTTTGCAGAGCTTATCTGCGACCTTCCCCATGCCGATGAAGATATTGAGCCCAGAGATTCTCTCCTCGATGAAACTTTTTTCCTCATCAACACATCTGATCCTTGGTATGGAGATATTCTCCTTTATCTCCAAACCCAACGTTTTCAGCCTGATATTTCTCACGAAGAGCGTCGATGTATTTGTCACCATTCTCGTTGTTACCTTATTATCGACGACACTTTGTATCACCATGGTATTGATACTATCCTTTGACGATGTTTGACTCATGAGGAGGCTGAACGTGTTCTGAATGACTGTCACCTTGGAGCCTATGGTGGTCACCTTTCTGGGATGGCTACAACCCAAATTTTTTTACGTGCCGGCTGCTTTTGGCCCTCGATTTTCAAAGATTGTATTGAGGCAGTCAAAAAATGCCAACCCTGCCAAGTTTTTAACAAAAAGGCATGAACCCACCCTGCTCCACTGCATCCATTTATTGCCATCGGCCCCTTTGCCAAATGGGGTATCGATTTCATGCAGTGTAAGCCTACCTCAGCCGAGGGGCACAGTTATATAATCATCGCCGTCGATTACTTTACAAAACGGGCTGAGGCTATGCCTACCTTTCTGAACGATGGTCGTACCGCAACTCTTTTATTTTTTAACCACATCATCACTCGTTTTGGTGTACCACACGCAATTGTCACTGATCACGGTTCACACTTTAAGAACCAGATGATGAGTGAGTTGCATGCCAAGTTGGGTTTTCGCCATGAAAACTCATCCCCGTACTACCCTCAGGCCAACGAACAAGTTGAAGCCATCAACAAATTTCTTAAAACCATGATTCAACATATGGTAGGGGAAAACAAGACATCTTGTCATCTACAACTTTTCTCCACTCTCTGGGCTTATCGTACCTCCGTGAAAACCGCAACTGGATTCACTCCTTTCCAGTTAGTGTATGACATCGAAGCTATTTTACTAATCGAGTGCGAAATTCCATCGCTGAAACTTAAAGTAGAACTCCTGCCCCATACTTCTGCCAAAGAAGAACATTTCTTACATCTGACCAGGTTGGACGAGACACATCGTGATGCTGCTCTCGTTAACGAGACGCATAAAAAATGGATCAAAAATCAATACAACAAATTTGTTCACCCTCGGACTTTTGCAGAAGGAGACCTAGTCCTCATCTGCGACCAGGCTCATGACAAGTTAGGGATAGGTAAGCTAGAACCTCTGTGGCATGGCCCTTACATTGTGAAATGTTTTTTGCACAGAGGCGCCTACGAGTTAGTCGATTATGATGGAATCCCCCTGGGTGAGCCCCAGAACGGGCTTTACCTTAAGAAGTACTATGCCTAGATCACCTAGCATGCGTTCTTTGTACACTATTGTATTTTAGTTTGGTGTGTCTTTTTCTTTTGTGTGCTCGAGTTTTACCTTTGCCACTCATTTTGTGTCTTGTGTTTTCATGCACAGATGACATCTTGCTTTCCTATCTTTGTCGGGTTTGTAGATGGCGCTAGTCGACACACCCAGAACGTTGCTTCTGCAGCTTGGGTCATTTACCAGTCTAACGAGTTGGTGAGTTTAGGAGGTATTTGCTTAGGATAAGTGATAAACAACATGGCAGAATATCATGCTGTCATCGGACTTTTGACCGAAGCCTCCTCCCTAGGTGTCTCTCGCATGATCGTTAACCTAGACTCACAACTCGTGGTCTGTCAACTTAAACGTATCTATGCTATTCGTAATCCTGTCCTGCTACGTCTCCACCTACGGGTTCATCGCCTTGAACGAATGTTTGATTTTATCGAATACATACATATTCCAAGAGGACTCAATAACATATCAGATTCGTTAGCCAATTACATCATGGATCGGTATCTCGCACATAGATAAGGTTTCATAAAGGAAAATAAATTGTACACCACATGTAAATTAAAACACATCACATTAAAGACATCATTATTTGCAAATAATTTGGCACTGTAAAAACTCAGAACTGTATATATATACGGTGTGACTGAAAATGTTTGACTACATAAAAAAAAAGTACTTAGAAGGGAAAAATCATGGGTCTTAACACCCATATAACATCGTCTGACAAGTCATACAATCATCAGAGAGACTCTAATCTCTCTACATTGCATTATGCTGTGAGTAACATATCACTACGCGGACTACTCATCTCAATAAAGAGTAGATGGAGGGGAACCTCTTGCCTTCGCAGAGGAGGGATACCCATCGTGAGGCCTTGGAGGTTTCTTTCAACCTCCTAGAGACCTACCACTGCCATCCCTGGATCGACTGCGACCTGAGCATTCCCGCGACGTCCCGGTACTGGTATCTCAGCCGGATGCACTGCTTCCTTGTCTGCACAATGAAACGATACATCCGTTAGAAACTCTTCTACATACCCTAAAAAAATATATAAATTTTAAAATAAAAAAAACACTTGACAAGGTATTGTTTGGTCTCTTACCTAACACATCCCAATCTACCCCTACTGGTAGAACCAAATCCATACTTCCTTGGAAGTCCACCTCGGCATACTGGAAGTCTTCTATCCAGAGATATTGGCATCTCAGCCAAGCGAAGAAATCACTGGTGAAGTTAAACTCTGACTCTGCTACTAGTCTCGGGGACAGACTAGTCCATCTCTCCATCCATGGTTCTCCCATTGGCCATACTGCTAATGCTATTTAAGGTTTCATCTGAGGGATGTGTTCTAAGAAGAATGAGACCAAGAAAGAACCATATCCAAACTATTTTTGATGCCCTGCTCTGCATCTCGTAATTTGTTCCTTCATGTTCTGAAGAAACCCTGCACTCCAGTTAAACAATGTTGGCTTTAAACACTGTAAACCGTAGGCCACCTTTGATCTTGACACTAGATGTGCACTGGTGCTTCCTGTTACACTCGTGATGGCAAACACAATAGACCGAAGAGGTAATTCTCTGATATCTTTGATTGGGATTCTACCTCCCACCAGTCTCGCTCCTGGGACATAATGACGTGCCAGGTACTCATCCATGGGCGCAGGAAGTGCCCTCTATCTGGATAAAACTATAGGAACCCCTCTTTTCAAGAGGCCAGTTAGGAAGTACACATATTCCAACTCGATGTTTAGAATCTGTGTTCCAATTCGGAACCCTTGTTCCGCGATGTCCCATAAACTGATCATATGCTCAAGCAGAAGGATCTCTTTCTTCATTTTTTGCAGCTTAAAGAATTTGAGAAGACCACAATCTCTCAACGCATCCCGCGTTCGAGGACTCTGCAAAGCGGCCACATCGTCGAGCTCATGCTCTCATTCTTTCCACTCAATCATGGTTGTTGCTGAAGTCACTTGCAATCATCAACAACAAAAAAAAAAAAACTTCATTAGTCATGTTTCGACAATTTTTCGGGCAATTGTAAAAAATTTAAATTTGTTATCTATTTTGTCTAAAAAATTCACATCCCTTCTATCACACTTCACTACACCAATGCAGCCCCATAACAATTACCAAAACGTTTTCAAACCACAATGAATACCACTCACGATTTGATGAATGCGTGGGTGTTTTTTGGGTTTTTTATTGTGTTTTTTTTTGGGCAAACGATCTACCCACTACAGTATCAATGCATTGGCACTCTTTCCATAAGCTTGTGAAGGTAATTTTAAAAACGTGCAACACTTCCCCACCATTTGGAGAAGGGTCGAATTGTTTTGGGCATTTTTAGACAACCTAGGGCTTTGTTTTTTACTCAATTATTGCCCTAAAAATGAATTGTAAACCATGTAAATGAAAGAAGGAGAGATAAGCGCTTACCTGGTCCAAATGACGAGGGAAATGGTTGAACGTAGCTCTGGTGTCGAGTAAAACAAGATTCACCTCCAAAACGTGAATTCTCCACTGCTCCAAATCCTTGCACAAATGAAATGGTAATTGACATTTTTCTTGTGTTACTATTTATAAATTTTCATTTTTTGCATAGGGTATAGTTATTTTTGGATTTTGAAAATATTTTGGAGGCCTCATTAATCCCCTGGAATGCAGTTTTGACGTTATTGACAGATTTCAGAGCAGTTCTGATAGTTTTTTTATCTTGTCACATTCAAGAGCGTAGTCTTAGTTCGTTCTCAAGCTTGAAAATATAAGAACGCACCGGTTAAACTTTTATCTCTTTTTCGGACCCGCATGGATACATGAAAAAGGAACCCCCTTAAGTCATCTTTAAGCTCTTTTCAGACTCTCGAAACGTGAAAAGATCACCGAGTGATCTTGCTTCCTTTCCCACTCGTTAAAAGGTTTGAAAGGGCGTCTTTCGAGTGATAATTTATCTCTTTTTCGGCCTCGCGAGACTAATATTACGAAAAAGGACAACACCCGAGTCTTCTTTAAGTCATTTTCAGACTCTCTAAAAATGAAAAACTATTGAGTTTACCTTCTCTGGACTCGTTAAACAATCATACATTGAAGGGCCCATACGAGACCGAACCCTTACTTCTTCCAGTTCGTTAAAAAGGAAGAGGAACTTATCGAAGGTGACTTATATCGAGCATGTGTTACCCTCCTCGAGTTTGTTAAATAAAAAAGAGGTACTCATCTATCTGGATGGGGGAAAAATTGAAAGAAGCAAGCCAAGCAGTTTTTGAGAACATTACCAGTAATCCTTACAGTCGCCCTTGAACACGACACTTTGTCTTTGCATACATTTTAATCCGTTGAACCTTTGCATTGAACCAATCCTCTGAGTTTCCTTACTCTTTTGGGTCGCCCGACGAAAGTCATCATGTCCACTGCATCATCAAGTTTTGGTCCACATCGAGTTTCTGCTGTCGTGCCTCAGTGTTCAAGGGAAGTATCCGCCTCAAGAGTCAACCATCACAAATCCCCGTTTCAATACACGTGTCAGTCCGTGTTCTTTTTATCCACCAATTACATCTCTTTGTCTATTTCGTGTTGTTGATGGGGGATACATCAAGGCCCTCCTTCGACGAGTCTGTTCCTTTCGACTTCAACACATTATCCGGGAACTAGACTTAGAAACCAGTTAGTGCCTTGGGACCTACATGCCTCAATGGAAGGCCTCCTCGCATCCAACAGTGGGTTTACATCATTAACCTCTGATCGGATGATTCCACAGATGTTCGAATTCAGCTCATCCATTCACATTCATTGGAATGTACTAGAGTACCTTGGGAATCATTGACATCAATGGTGATCTCCCTCGCGCTTGTTAATGGTTCACCTCATTGATTGGTAGTTTAGTGGTTTATGCCATGTTTGACATCATGACATCTATTCACATGGTTAGATTCGTACTACATCAGGATCGGTAAGAAGACCCTGGGTTGAGTCATGACCCTTATATGTACTTTACCCAGGTTGCCACATAGTTTCTTTGGAATATTGACACATATACTGTTACATAGATCCACTTTGTATTGGTCGTGGCTATGTCTTGACGTCTCGTAGCTCCATTGTGTATTCTTTGTGGCTACGATCAGTTCAGGTCATGAGAATTTAGATCCACATTGTACCTTCAGTGGCTATATCTCTTTGTCAATATAATTATGGATCCGTAGTGTATTTATGGCGGCCATACCTTGAAAGTCTTTATCATTCAAGCATAGGTATTCCTGCCTTAGGTTTGAAGCATGTCTTAACATTTGTTTGATGGTTGTGTGCAACTTCTATCAGGTTCTTTGAGTCCATACCCTTGCTTGAAAGTCTACAAAGTATTTCAGTTATCAGTTCCCGTCTTCTAACTTCATACTTTGGGGGGCAATCTGTTACACGTCAAAATTACTCATTACGATGATGGCCTAGGGTCATCATTATTAATGTTGCAAGTGTCGCATTTTGGTTGCAAGTGTCACAAAAAACATACTGCCATACTGTCTATGTCATGCCTGTAACGACATTAAAAGGACACTTAAAATACCTCAAAAGACTAGTTTTGAAGAAGAGGAATGGTTTAACAAATAGTACAAGCCTTTTGCCACTGAGAAATTCATTCAAATATTATTTTTGGAGGGGAGAGCTCCCCTATGCACTGTCAGGGAGCGCTGGCACTCTGTGCACCCTTTTAGGGGAGCATTATAACGCTCTGGTGCCACTTTTGGGGGAGCACTGCATTTTCTTTGGGAGTTTTGACTTGTTGAGGGAAATTAGGGAAAGATCCCTTCAATCTCCAAAGGCAGTTGGATCCGAATCCCAGGTCAAGCCATGATCTTAGGGAAGATCCACAACTGAAGGAGGAGAATCCTCAACTTACCCCAAATATCTCTCAAGTGGTTGGGTCTCTCCAAGGCTATATAAGGAGGACTTCTCATGGTGAAAGGGGGTGGAAAGTATTGTAAAACAACTAACTTATGATCTCATGAGGAAGATGTCATCTGAAGAATCTGCATTCTGTGTGTGGACTATATGAGCAAGGGTTTAGACAAAGAGAGCTTGGTGAAGCTGTTGCACTCACATCTATAGTTGTAAGTATTCTTCATTATTGTTCTCATTAATATACAATATGCTTGTCCTGTTTCTTTCAAGTCCGTGTTTGTTCCACATGAACTTGTCTCTAGTAGATAGATCTTTTTTTGAGCTAATCTCAGTAGAGTAGGAAGCTTGTTGTATCTTTGTTTGTTTATAGGACTTATCGAGGAGCTCAGGATCGAAGCTCAACTCGGACTGTGCAGGGACAAACACCATTAAAGAGGTACACTTTTCTTCTTCCTCTTCATACATTAGCTTACTTAGATCTAAAAGGACGTCAGTGACCAATGATAGCACCCTTTCTGTCTTGGCCTTATTAATTTAGAGACCAAGAGGGAATCCACTTGTCTGTAGGGGGATTCACCTGTTACACTCACTTAAGGGATTTGACACATTGGTCCTCCCCGATGCTCCGACTATCTCTGGCTGATCCGAAACACCTGTCGGCGATCCAACCGGTGGCGTTGTGAATTCTGAGTCATCTAACCCTGTAATCTCATCAAGGTCTATGAATTCAGGGCCACTTGGTCCCCTCTTGATTTCATCTTGATTGTCTTCAGGGAGCCTTATCATATTTATGTTGTCTGGGTCATCTTGTAGCTGATCAATTATCCACTGCACATGTTCTAACATGAGTAACCCCCTCTCCCGCGCGTCTTGAGCCTTGGGGGAACTTCTGTCTTGCACCGGGGTTACCTGGGGGATCTCTGTTGTTTCGGCTGCTACCTGGGGGGCTTTTGCTACTTCGACCGCTATTATTTATTCCCTGGCTCTGGGGGCCCCTTGGGACGATTGTTCTAGGATTGTCATCTATTCATCCAGGCTCATGCATCTGAACCTGGTCATCTTAGGGTCGTCCATCCTTGCCACAACTTCATCCCATTCCTGAGCATTTTTCGTGAAGACCTCATCTTCAAACTTGTTGTGGGCGTATGGCCAGCAGGATGACACTTGTGATGTGTGCTTCAAGACTAGACCCTTTGGGTCATGCTTACGGAAACAACTGGTCTAGAATCGAAACTCCAATTGGCTCAATCCTTCCTACTTAGCATGAGCGATGTCGTTTACTAGGTAGAAACTTATATGGAATCCACAAGGTATAAATGCCCGCTTCTTGTCTTTCACCAGAGTAGCGTTGTAACCTTGCAGGATGGTCTGGTAGCATATTCCCCCCACAACAAGTCGGTCGGGGACATGTGCTGGTAGGATATGAGGTGCTCCAATAGACCTGAATACCCTAATGTAGGTATCGTGTTCATCCAGATACCAGTGGCCAACCTTTTCTATCACTTTTTTCACCACAACCGATAGCCTAAGACACTCTTTCTTGAAAAGAATAAAATGAATGCGAGCGATGAATTCATTGTAGATGAGGGAGTATGATTTTTTGTACCTATTCTCCCATAAAATGCTGAAGTAAACATAGATCGGGAGTTCTGAGACGTGCCAGCTCAAGTTCATTCCGGCAAAGACATTTCTAGCGCAGATGACGCCAATAAATATGAAGCCATGTAGATGGATGGAGTCTCTCCCTCTCTCGACATCTGAGCCTGTTGTATGCAGATTCTCAACTGTTTTGAAATGATGGCTCCCCAGTTGAAATCTCTCCTAGAAATGGCCATTGTGTAAGCTATAGGCATCCATTCCTATGAAAACATGGAACAGTATGTCTCCCCATACAACTGGCAGATGAGGGCCATTAGATAGATATATGACTCCCTTAAGTTGGCCGTTTGGTACCAGTCGGAGGTCCGATTGGTATATTTCTTATCCTCTCTCCACCATGAGGCCATCACCCGACTGGTGTCGTGGCGCTCATAGAAATTTACAATGAAATCTGTGTTCAGCCGCTCTTTTGGGTCTCTAAGCTTGTAATAACTCTGCACCTCTACTAGAAGGAAAACCCTGACACACTCGCCATTGACGTCGTTAATCAAACACTTTTGTGTGTCCATGTGGTCGACGAGCCACTTTAGGAGTTCTATGTAGGGGAACACTAGAGTTCTGTTGGCCACCATGTGCAGGTATGACCGTCGGATGTTCAGAAAAACTTCATCATCGAGCTTTCTCATATCAGTGTTACTGTGCGGGATATATTCCGGGAATTCTTCCCGGCTGATCTTCTTGAAGATTTATCCCCAATGTGGGAGTACCGCCTTGGTCCCTGTGCTTGCCTCAGTGTCCCCAAATGCCAAGGGTTGAGTGAAAGATTTGTTTGTAGATGTCCCGATGACCGGTTTCGGCCTTCGAGAAAATTCTAATTGTTTTGCTGGCCCTGGGGATGAGTCTTCTCCTACCTCTGGTTCCTTCAGCTTGGGCGCCCTCGGCGATTTCCTAGTAGTTGGATTTCTTGGAGGCATTGTTCCTGCAAGCGAAATCAATCCTTTAGGTCATGCATATGAAGTAACACTGGATAAAATACATATATGAAGTGTAAGCACAAAATCCAGACTGGTACATACCTGTAAAGCTTGCTAAAATTGGTTATTTGATACTCACGTAGTCTTGAGAGCTTTCAAATTGCTCGACTTTCTCCTTCTGTAGCTCTGAAATTCATTTGCATACAGAATGGTCTCATTTACAATGTCTCAAGAGAATTTAAACGGGGAAGAACTTACTGTGTCACATCGACCAATTAATTCGGGTGATGAGTGAAATTCAAACATATCTGTTGCCGAATCTCTGCAAATTTAATTCATCGTGGGTTGATGGCAGAGGCGCGGAGGGTGAAGTGTTCTACCAGTAATTTCAAATGAGTGTTTTGATTTGCACACAAAATAATAACTAATGCGAGATTTGGCATTAATTAACCTCTTAAAAGATCAGAATCTAATCGTATCTAGTGCTAAAACGTTCCAGCATGGTCGCAATGTTCGTCGTGATTTGATTTTCTCCGATTCTGACAAGCGCATCGGGTTTCGGCTATCGGTGATATCGTTTCATTTCCTTTTAAACGTTACTCCCTTCACCTTTTGCCGATGCTGAAGGGGCTCGACTATCGGTGATCTCCATATGTGGTACTTGTCGTGAAACAAAACTTCCTTTCGTCGATACTGATGAACATCGATGCTCAGCGGAGATTTTTTGAGTGATTCCTTTTCACCCTTTACTTTCTTCCGATGCCGAATCTTGAGCGCGTTGGGTGAAGTGTTTTGGTGGGCAATTCCTTAAGTGTTAGGCCTTTTTAATTTATGGATTTAAACAGACCTGAATAGCTAATGAGCATTAAGAGAACAAACAAAGTCAAAACATTTATCAAAAGAAAATCGAATTCAGATCGTGCAAAATCAAGTGGTACCCCAAAAGTGAAAAATTGACATAGGCCTTTTAGGGTGTGTTGAGTGCTCAACACGGTCCATATTGACTACCAAATTACAATATTTTACAAGGCATCTTTTCCCAATATTTCACTTCAGGGGTG
>SNQJ01S0054195.1:77988-89043 GCA_010110895.2 Picea sitchensis | reverse complement strand
TGTAAAATTTATCTTTACACTTGACATACTATAAATCTTTGGCTATTGGGGGAACTGACTGGTTTCATATACTTTTGATTGTGAGGTGTCACAATACTTAGGTGTGGGGGAGGGGTTCATGAGATGACAAATGATGATTGCCTAGAGAAATAAATCTTTGCAAGAATTTTTGTATTATTTCCATGATACAGGTTATTACATTAATAGTCATATACTTAACAGACCACTTTTATCGGTTTATTTATTGTTACAAGATGTACATTGTAGGTTTGGCATTACATGTATTATGCTTGCTATAACCTATTCATTGTAGGTTCTTTGACATTACATGCCCTATGCAAGAGAATTCATTGAGCATGGTGGAAAAATCAACAACAATGGAGAATTATGCCTATGCTCTTAACCACTATGATTCTCAAAAATATTTCAATATTGCAGGCTATCCATTACAGGCAGTAAAAATGTATTTAACACAGAGGTGTCGTATGAAGTGTCATATGAAGTGTCGTATGAGGTGCCAAACAAGGTTCCATATGAATTACACACCAGTAACTGTCCACAATTCCAGATAACCAGGAATCAATGGCATTCAATTAAATTGGTTGTAGGCAATTAAGAGTGAGAATGAAAACTTTCGAAATGTTCATGATCAAATGTCCAAGTCAAAATACTTGGACATTGATCTAATTGTGCATCATTAAAATTTCCCCCAAAAATGTGCCTTTGAATTCAAAATTTCCCACGCATGGTAGCTCGTGTGCACATGTGTGCAACCAACTCCACCATAGGCGCATTCAAATATGGGTTGGGTAACCTATTATCCCAATTTAACTTGCCATTTTAATTTCCATGTGTTAAGAAATCGCTCTCAGCCTTTGCCATTTCTTCCCCTGTTCAAATCACGTTCGGCTCGTGCTCAATTTGTGCCATCTCCTAGCCCGGTCGTACCCTGTCTTGGTGAATTTTTCCTCTGCCTATATCTTCACCTCATCACAATTCCCAAGAGGTATGAACCCTCTTCCTATACAGATCTTTTTTCCATTCTTGAATTTTCACAATGCAGAGAGGTTTTTTGTGCCCAGGCTGGGGGCCATTTTTGTCTAACTTGCAGGGCCACGATGATGGCATCTCCATGCAATTTTCCCTCAGTTTCGATGAGAATATAGTTCGCGTGGGGTCTCTATCCTTTAGGGTCTTAGAAGAGTCCATTGTTGTAGCCACGAAGCTTCCAAGAATGGGAGATAGATGGTTCAAAAACCACCAGTTGTTGCGCTCAAGTTATAACAGGGTTTTTAAGCCTGAATTCCAGAACATTTTAGGAGAAAAAGGATATTCTAAGGAATGGATAAAGGACGAATTGATCAACCCTCTCATCGCCATCACGAGGTTGATCACATGTGAAGGTAGATATTCCACTTTCAAAGCCTGTCATTTCAGATTGCTAGCTCATTTTCAGTTCAACAAACCTTTGAATTTTCCCTTCTACTTTCTAAAGAGCTTGGAGAAGATGTCCTCTCAAGTAAGGAAGAACGTAACTAACCCCCACAATGGCCTCTTTCACCATTGATTAATCAAACTCCTTGTTCTATCTGAATTAGAGAAACAGGGGAAAACGTGGGAAGAATTTATCTATCAATTTGCAAACCCTCACTTGACAATTAAGACTGGCAAAAAGCCACTCCGCCTAAGGACTGTCTCTCCATCCAAGCCTCGCTCTCCAAGGACTCCAAATCACCTTTAACAAATCATTTCCTTACCGGAAAAATACAAGAAGCTTGTTGAAACCCCTGCCTCCTCATCGGGTAAAAAGAATAAAAGTAAAGATCAAAATAACCCTATTGTTAACCCCCCAATGCTTTCAATCTCTCTTGATCCCACATCTAAAAAGCTCCAAGAAGTGATTCAACAAGACTTTCCCATCATTCCCACAAATAGGAGGGGAGCCAATCGATTTGGTAAAGGACCCTTTCAAAAGAGTACCTGAAGCACAAGAACAAAACCTTATGCAAAACCCCTGCCTGCTTCGGATACTATCCAAGTGTCCTCCGATCTTGAGAGCCCTCACAAGAGACTTAGGGAAGTTTTTGCGGATGGATTAGAGCCACAAAGAAAGATGAAATCAGATCCTACCTCTCCTTATTGATCCCCTATTACTCTTACTTCAACCATGCCCACTCTAGATCCTAAGAATGATAGATTGTCCATATCTCTCAAAGGATCCAAGCCTTCCTCTGAGATCACTGATTTTGCCCCAGCCATTGAGAAGCTACAAAAAGAGAATTCTCAGCTCCTCCAACAGTTGGAAGAAAGGAAGACGATAGACACTCACCTTCATCATGATAATGCACTCCTCCAAGAAAAGGTAAACTCCCTTCAACGGTTGGTTGATTAGATGGCCAAATCCAACCATAGCTTCAGAGCACAATTGAAGCAACACAAGAGGCATAAGGAAAAGTCTTCACAGCAAGAAGGAGAAGCTTCCAAAGCTGATCCTCCTCAACAAGCTTAGTCACGAGGGGTAATTTATTTTTTGTTTGCAGTGGGACCTAAAAAATTGTAAGTGGGGGGGTAATGTTGGGCCTGAGATATGATTAGTTTTATGACGTTTATTAGATAATTTTGTCAAATGTATATATGCGTTTTCATGTTTTGGACAAGTTTTTGAAAGGATTTTGTGCCAAAACGCTATGATCCACACCAGGTATGCATAATTTGTGTTTTATAATGATCTTGAGTATGATTCAGTATGATTTTATGTTTTTAGAGATCTAATTCACATTTTTTGGTGTTACAGGGGAAAATCGCATCATGTTTCTACTTCCGGCACTTTCGATCGGCACTTCATCCGTGCTCAATCCGATACCTAGTCGAAACTCCATGCTGCAAAAGCGATGGGCGATTTGGGGAGTTATGGTATTGGCTGACTGGTGATGGGAGAATCAAAGAACATGGGTTTTCTGGTGCTTTCCCCCCTCCGACTCTGAACTCTTGACAACTCGGTTTGGAGGCTTATTTGGTAGAGGCAGATTATTAGCTCGCTCCATTTCGGTGGTTAGGGAACCATTAATGTAATTTATTGTTTATAGAAGAGGTTCAACCCTCTAATGGTTGACCTCTTGGTCTGAAAAGCTTATAAATACCGTGGTGGTGGTCATACAATAGGAAGTAACAGAGGAAGTAGTGTGTTAGAGACAAATATGTTTTTCCTCTATTTTTATGGCTCCATTGCGGGTATATAAAAGCGTGTTTTTGAGTTTAATGGTGAAATCAATTTGTTGTTGAGCTTTCGTGTGGTGTGCCTTTGGTGATAGCCTACGAAAACATTTGGGGGCACCCGATGTGATGCAGTAACTATTCTATGTGTTATGATTTCATAGCTTAGATGTCTTTTATTTCATTCTCTGTATGTAGAAATTGCTATTTTGTTTCTTTGTCATATAATTTTTTGTTATAGTTTAAGCGTGATTCTCTTTTGCAGGTTGGTATGAAGGCTTTTGTTAATATGCATTGATTTTGTATTTAGTAGGAACGAGTTTGCAAAATTATACAGTAACCCTGTGTGTGATTAAATAGTAGATTGTACTTTCTTTATGCTTTTAAAATGAAGTTTAAAACATAGTTTGAAACATAGTTTGAAACATAGTAGAACAAAATTTTAATTTATATTTTTTTCTTTCCACAAGGCTTCATTGGATGGATAGGGTTAGCTTCATTTTTAATTTGTAGATTGCCTATTTAATTGTTTTTTAGATTTTGCTTAACTAGTTGTTAATTAATTTATTCATTAGTTTACTTGTTGTATGTTAGAATCATGTTTAATTTTTGTTTACAAGCATTTTCCTTTTTGCAATTTGAATTGTTGAAATAAGTCTAGCTTAGTTTTACTTTATACAATTTCTTTCTTAGATTTGGGTTGTAATTCCAATTTTTAGTTAATGATTGAATGTAGTATGAGTTTTTCTTTGTTTACAAGCATTTTCCTTTTTGCAATTTGAATTGTTGAAATAGGTCTATCTTAGTTTTACTTTATGCAATTTCTTTCTTAGATTTAGGTTGTAATTCCAATTTTTAGTTAATGATTGAATGTAGTATGAGTTTTTCTTACATATCATAGAGTACAATTATAATCTCGTTATGTTGTTGATGGTTAATGCATGAGTAATAATCACATGAATATGCAGGGTAATTAACGTTGTTTCCATGATGGCTAAATTCTCACTGGATTTTTTAATTCACACTTTCCACTTTGTCATTGAAATCAATATCGAGTTTATACCTCTTGAATTATATTTCGTTGTCAAGTGCCATCATGATATTATAAGACACCAGAGACATTCACACAACCATCAACACTATATTGAGTTTTCATCGATTAAAAGATAGTTTCTTGCTTTTGTAGATCAGAAAATAGTTTTCTTGTTGTTGTAGGATAGATAGTCTTTTGCTTTGGTAGATTAAAGAGCAATTTTCTTGTCATAGATTAAAGGTTAGTTGTTAGTTCTTCTTTCTTTCAATTAAGTAGATTTCCTTTTGTAAATTAGAAATAGTTGTATTAAGAATAGAGTTCACTTGTCTTTTGGTTTAGTTAATTGCTTATTGAGTAGTCTTACTTAGTTTACTTGCTATAGAAGTTATCCTAGGGTAGTTAGTTGTTTACTTGCTTTAATAGGTTAATTTCTTACTTGTCTATTCTTGCTTTGATAGTATAGTTGCTTGTTTATTTACTTGCTTTCACAGGATAGTTGTTTATTGAATTTAGGTAGGCTAGTTAAAGTAGTTTTCTTTTGTTATTTGTTTATTGTTATGCTTAAATAGTTGCTTTCACTTATTTTTATAATTGAACTAGTTTGCTTCAAGTAGGTTTTACACTTGTTTTCCTAGAACTATCCATCGATCCTTGGCCCAAAAGTACTTAGGTTACATGGTTTAAAGTTGCTTAGTAGGGTTTGATCATTAGATAGCTTTGCTTGAATAGATTAGCCCTTAGATAGCCACTTCCTTAGTTAGACTATACTACTTCCAGCCCTTCTACCTTGGCATATATTTTGCTACAACTCTAAGTTTACTTACCCCGGGTTGACAATTGAATTGAGGGTTTTTAGTGTGTTTTTAGTGCATATATAACACCCATCAGTAATAAACAAATAAGAGACTATGGAGGATTGGGAGTTCGACCTTCCCTTGGAAAATTAATTAAATAATAATATTTTAGATAACAAATCAGCCTTCACCTAGCCCGCACGGGTGTAGACAGATTGGCAAGTGCCGTGTAAATGGAAGGAAATTTGTAAAATGAAGTCTCATGTTCGATTCTCACTTGGATTTACTCGTGCACCATTCTTGTGGGCTGGGTGGTTGCACCTGGGGTTATAGTGGTAGCCGACGGGGATCGACCCCATGTCACGCGAGTACGAGAACCGCCAGTTGCCGATTCCCCCAGTACCAAAAAAAAAAGAAAACAAATCAGCCTTCACCTCATGCCCAGACATTTATGAAGCAACCATTCACATATTTCCATGTGCCATCCCATGATAGGCTAGTAATATCCACATGTAACCAATAAAAATATGCCATGTGTCTCCATTGATATGTTTCCATGTGTCACCATCCATTAACTTCCATGTGACACCGTTCCAAAACTACAACATGTCTTGTGTTCATTGGGTGCCAAGTGTCCTGCTCTTATTAGTTCATGTTTTAAATATGGAATATTTTAGGATAATGTTTAAGTATGGGAGGGATTCATGATAGAGGAGAGGGAGTGGGTAGTTAGGGAAGGGTGTGTAGAGGGAAAGGGTAAAGTGTATTTCGCAGAGGTGGGGGAAATGTAGGCAGTGGGTTGGTGGGTGAGGGAGTGCGAGGAATGAGGGGGTTGTGGGTGAGTCTGTGAGTATGTGAAGGAATAGAAAAATTAATTATGGAGTGGGGGGAGGTAAGGGAGCAGAGTGAAGGGGGTTTTTGGGGATGAGGGATGTGAGAGGGTGAGGGAGTGTGGTGGGTAATATAAAATAAAAACATGAAACTAGAAATATAATAAGAATAAATTAGGGTCTTGGGCCCATGAAGAAAGAAGAAATTAAGGTCTTGGGCCCGTGAAACAAGAAGAAATTAAGGGTCTTGGGCCCATGAAATAGAAGAAATTTATGGGTCTTGGACCTAAGAAAATTGAATAAAACCAAGTTCTTCAGCCCGAAAAAAATTTAGATGTGTTTCGAAGAAATTAGCTTTATTCTACATGGAAGATGCATTTTTTATGTCTTAAAAGATAACGTAGATATATTGATCATACGAACTTAGATTTCAGATCCAAAAAATGTGTGGTGAAGCTAAGACTGAGGGATACACCATGGAATTACGATCTTTCAAAAAATATCTTCTTTTAATTTCATTTTTTTTATGAATCCAAGAGAGAGAAAATATAGATGACTAAATTTTGGTCAACAGGCCCAAGTGGTAATTTGCACGCACTGACTAGTAAAGAATTCATACAGTTTATGCCACCACCTCTCCATGGAAACATACACATCAATATCATAGGAATTCACACTTCTCCAACTAATCTCCCCATCTTCCATGGTACTGATGTAATCTTCCCTACACCTTGTGATCTTGTAGATATTTTCAATAACTGAGCTCTACGCATCCTCATTCATAGGCTTGTTATATATGTCACCCTCATTTGGATCCAATGGTGCAATCACACACAGGTTGTTTTTCTCAAATGAAATATATATCTTCTTTAGATTCAACATCGCATTGTTGTCAAAGGTCCAATGAATTGCAAGTAAGGAAGAGTAGGGATTTGAGTCATCCATGATATTAATCACTTAGTCTTCACCCCTTCTATGTTCACTTCAAATTTCTCCATTCAGCCTATAGGATATATTATTTATTGATTTTTAAACCGAAACTGAATGTGATACCATACAAAAAACAATTTACCCATCAACTCCCGAGATTTATTAGGAAATATATTCACGTCAAATCTCAAATCCAACATGACATTGTCAATCTCATAAATTTTGAGTTCAATCGTCATCTTCAACTATATTCATGTGTTCTTTTGTTTATTGACCTAGTTCACATCCCTTTCTGGTAGGGGAGATGATATATCTATAGTTTTCCCTTCATCCCCCATGCAGGTCACTAACACATGCATCAATTTTCTTGCAGCATCATGATCATTTAACAAATTCAAACAACAATGCAAGAAATTACTTACTTGGTATTCAGTTCCTGCTTCACAGCCCATGTCGTGCAATGCTTCTCCTCGTGTCATGCACTTTATCTCTTCATGCATGTTCTCCTCAATTTCCCTTTGTTCATCTCATCGTAGTTCTTCTTGTCTGCAAGATTCTTCCAACAACCTTTGTGTCACATGTTGTATCTCCTCGCCCACATGAACTTCCTCCAAAGGCCTCTGTGTGGCATGTTGAAACTCTTCATGAGCTCAGGCTTCCTCCAGTGACCTCTATGTCACACACTATACTTTTTCACAGACTTGAGCTTCTTCAAGTAAAATTTGTGTTTCATTTTATAGCTCTTCTCACGCTCTTTATCACTCTAGGTCCCTTTGTCTGTTGCGCAAAAAGTGCTTCTGTTGTGCAACATCAAACTTAGGAGGGGGTTATGTTGTTGTTGTCCCTTGACCAAGTTTTGGGAGATCCTTAGTCAAATTTGACCTATTTTGAGATTTCAACAGCCTGTCGAAGGAGGAGCGCAAGACGAAGCAAAGATCGTGGGATATCGGCCCCTTTTTAGGTCATTTTTGGGATTTGGGATTATGTAACGGGTATGGGATGTCGTCCCATGGGTTTACCCATGTCTAGGCATATTTTGTAAAGTATAAGTAGATGTCTAGGAAATGTAAGAAGAGAGAGTTACGAATGGATAAGTGTTATATCTATGTGATTGAAGGATTGTAAGTTCTCTGTGCATATTGTGTGAGACTTGCAGAGATAAGTGAAAGTCATTATAAGAGGTTGTGGAAGGACGTGTGCTTAGATCTACTTGGGGAAGGAGGATCTAGTGAGTTGCGCAGATCCCATGTCCTATGTAGAGTAGGGTTTTGAGGCTCTGTGCATGTAACCTATTGAAGAAGTTAATAAATAAGAAGAGTTGGTGGACGTAGCCCCAAGGTGGGGGTGAACCATGTATATGTTGTATTTCTCTTCTTTGTGCAATTTGTTGATGTGTTTATGTCTTTACTTGCTAAGTGCTTTGATATAGATAGATAGATCTATTTATGCTTTGTGATAATGATATATATGGATGTTAGATCTGACTTATATGAATGTGTTGGTGCCTGAATCTGTTAGATCTAACCTACTTCTCTATGATAAGTGCTTAGATACATCAGATATGAATGAATGATGTGATGCTCTATTTTATCTGTGGAGTAGATAGTGGTTAAATATTGATGAACTGTCGGTGCTAAGTTCTCTGTTAAGTATTAAAATCATAGATATGTATCCCAGCTAAGGTTGCAGACACCTGAGTCCTGCAACCACCCCTGCCTCTACCTTGGGTGAGACTTCATCTGCTTCCCAGGTGTTGCCGAAAGGATCAGTAGTTAGGGTTTTGTTGGTGAGTTGTTGTAGCATTGAACCCTGGGTCTGACCCTATGCCAACAAATGGTTCCATTGTCGGGACTGAAACTATGATTGTTGGGAACTGAGGAAGAAGAAGATTTGTGCAAAGATCCGTCCTAAAACTATGAAATCTCTGTACGTAGATCTGTTTCCCTGGTGCAAAGCATTCTAATTGACCTGTGAAGATTTGTGCCAAGAAAAGAGGTCAAATCTGAAGAAAATAGGTAAGATCCAAAAGCTTTGTGATTTGAGAAAGGTAAAAGTGAGAATTTTTTATTAAAAAAAGGTAAGATCTGCAAGCTCTGTGCTCTGATAAAGGTAAGAATAGTGAAAAGTTCTAAATCTGAAAGATTTGTGCTCTATATAAGTAAGATAAGTGGAAATTTTTGTTTCTAAAGTATGGATCTAGGTATGTTTGATAGATTATGTCCTAGCTCGAAAACTAGGGCACTAATAGATGAAAGAAGGTTTGATATGTATAGATCTGATAAGAATAGTGAAAGATATGTTATACCTATGCATAGAAAGAATGTTTGGACTAAAAAGTGGATGCAGGATCCTCTAAAGAAATGTTTGCAGGTTAGCTACTATGACCTTGGCGTGCAATATAGAAAGAGCTGGGAATAATTTAAAAGAAAGAGAGGATTAGCCCTCTATTACAATTGCAGAAGACCGGGACATCTTGCTAAGGAATTCCCTGAAAAAAGACCTAGTTGTCTTTATTGCAAAGATATGGACCATGAATTATTGGATTGCCCTAGAATGATTGCTAAGCTTCAAGGAATGAACATGAGAAAAGAAAACCCTAAGGAAGATCCAGAAACTATGATTATGGCAGAACCCCAGAAATAATCTGAGAAAGTATTGCTACTTATAAAAGAAACCATGAATGACCACCGACATGTCAGCTTATCATAGATCTTCAAAGAAAAACCATGCATATAAGTAAGAATAGGAGACTTCGACATTGACTGTGTTCTGGATGAGGAAACACATGTGAATGGAATGATAGAAATAACTTGGGAAGCTATAGGAAGGCCTACTATGATTCCTTCATTAGGAAGAATAGGACTATTCAAAGGAAAGTTGATAAACCTATGTGGAAAGCTCGCCCAGATTTCTATGAATGCCAATGGAACTTCGACAGAAGAAGATTTTGAGATTGTTAAATTTATTTAGAACAGAGCCCCATTTACATGTTACTAGGAAAACCTTGTATTGAAAGAAATCAGGCCAGAAGGAAGGAAGAAGAAGAAGTTTTAGCGCAGAAGAAGCAAGAGTTAAAAGATTCCATGACTAGAAGGATCACACACTTAATTGAAGAATAGAAGAACAGAGTGAAGCTATCTAACACTAGAGACCCGGGTGTCAAAGTTTCACGAACACTAGAAGACCCTTAGAATATTGAAGTACCTATTCCAAATAAAGAGGAAGTATCACCCTCGAATCTTAGGAAAGAATCTCAACAACGTGAAGTAACTATGCTAAAAGAAGATAAGAATCAGAATGGAAAAAAGAATATTGAGACGATGCTCACTAGAAAGAAAGCTAGAAAGATAAGTAAGAAGAGAGCTAAGATAGACAAGTTACAAAAGTTTCCAGAGGGAACTTTGCAGAAGGAAAATTTGCAAAATTGGATCTTCGTCGGGATAACAGAACAGCGTCACCTGGAACATCGCCAGGGTGAATAAATATAGCCGTTGGGACCAATATAACCGTTCAGCTGACCCCCCAAATAGGTAGAAAGGAATTTATGGTTCGCCACCAGACCATTGGACCGTGCCGTAACGAACAAAACAGAGTTAATGAAGTCTTATCAACCATTGCAAGCAATCTGTTGCCAAGTTATCTATTTCTCCCATTGTGCCATGCACCAAGAACACTTTTTCTAACCGTGAATCTAAGCCCGCAGACTCGTTAATTTTATATAGTGATCATTGTGTTATTTCCCTCTATCCCATTGCAGTGTCTAAGTTACTCCTCAAACCCGATATTTCCAACCCCGAGCGTGTATTTCAGACGAGTTCAACGCTACAGAGAAAGTTGTCGAATAATTTCTGATCGACCTCATGACTGAAAGATTCATGTCGATGTCTGAAAGTATATAAGATTCATCGATGAAAACGGTGCAAGCCTCTCCATCGACTGCTTGTGGAGCTAGACCATCTCATCCATCAGCAGAAAAGAGAACCGAGCATAAATACGACCTAACAAATGTGAAGTTGATTCCATCCATATTCCCGATTACATCCCACCTCTGGATGGCGTGGTGAATTGTGATAGTGTGCCAAGATAATTCGAGTGCACTATGGTCATTGCATATGATCCAGGTGGATATCGGTGGCCACCCACCTTTTCCGACTGGCTCAAAACAGTTTTCTGGCAATTTTGGCAATTTACTATTTTTAGCAGGTTTTAACTTCCGGGGCCATTTTGAGGGCCTAAATGAAGGTTTTTTTGAGAT
>SNQJ01S0054195.1:63123-76569 GCA_010110895.2 Picea sitchensis | reverse complement strand
AATGGCCTAAAGCCGACATAATTAAAATAACATTACTAATATAAATTACAACTAATGGCCTAAAGCCGACATAAATAAAATAGCATTACTAATCTAATATGCCCCAATTAAGGGGTAATGAGCCAATATTAGGGCTTAACAATCGAAGCTCGCCTTTGATAAGCACAAGAAGAAACAGAACAAGCCACCCAGGCCTTGAAGTAAGTGCAAGGAGTACTTGTAGAGAAGCGTCGAGATGCAGAATAGGAAAATATTTCTCTCCAAGGAAAGTTCGATGAAGAAAAAGAACAAGGTAAGTTAGTACATCAACTTCTCGGGGTCGTAATTTTTGCATACGATCTTCGTTTTAGGTGCATGATAGCCCGTTGGAAAGGTATCATCGAGGAGATTCATTTTGGGGGCTCAATCATTCCTTTGTGTATAATTGAATCTCGATCTTGTGAAATCTTCATTTAGGCCCTCAAAATGTCCTCGAAAGTTAAAAACTGCTAAAAATAGTAAATTACCAAAATTGCCAGAAAATTGTTTTGAGCCAGTTGGAAAAGGTGGGTGGCCACCGATATCCACCTGGATCAACAAGACCTAGAGCTGAATAAACTAGAAGCACAACTCTAGGAGGCGAAGCAGCAGGCGTCCACCGTGAAAGCGCAGATGAAGATGCTTACTACAATCGAGAAAATGAAGTGATCACAGGAACAACGCGCAGTCCAGTAGTAGGTTACTTTCATCTAGAGAAAATTCATGGAGGTGACACAGAGACTCCATCCAGTGCAAGACGAAGCCTGCATGTTTTTTGAAGAGATTGAAGGCCAAGTCTCGCAGCTAGACCAAGTAGTTGTGACGATAGAACAATGCCTGGAAGGACCTGTTACAGAGCAAGTAATTCAAGAGTTCATCGAGCAGGAGGCTCTAGTGAAGCAGCAAGTCGAGGCATATCAAGCTCATATTGAGGCCTTCGAAGCAGCCATGCCCAGATCTGAGTGACCCGGGATGAGTCACAGGTGAGTGTTGGGGGCTTGTTGGCCCTTGACCAAGTTTTGAGGAAACATTGGTCATGTTTGACCACTTTTGGCACTTTGACAGGCTGGTCGAAGATCGAGTGCCCAGGCGGATCGGAGATCGAGGGATCTTGCTTGTTTTGCGATCTTGTGGACCAAGAAAAGAGTTTTTAGGGTTTATGTAACGGGTTATGGGATGTCGACCCATGGGTTTACACATGTTTAGGCATTTTTGTAATTGTATAAATAAGTAGCTAAGCGATGTAAGAAGTAGATCTGATCGTCTTAGTGCATGACTACTAGTGGCTATGTGCATGATAGATTGATTTTGGCTTAGTGCAAGAAGTGTAAGTGCTATGTGCTATTGTGGAGTTGGCTCTATGCCTTGACCTGATTTTGAGGAAGGTGGATCTAGTGCGCAGATCACCTGTCCACTGCGGAGTTGGGATCTGTGGCTTTCTGCACAGAGGAGATGAATATAAGGAGATCGAAGACTAATAAATAAGAAGAAGAAGAAGTTGGTGGACGTAGCCCCACACTGGGGTGAACCACGTATATCCTGTGTCTTGATATGCTTTGTGCGATGTTTCTTATGTGATTATTTTCTTAGTGTTGTTGATGTTATGTATAATGAATGCATCTGATGTTGTAGATTAGTGCTTAATGATGTGAATGAATGCTAGATATGAGCTAATGTTGTGTGCTAAGTGATTGGAAGTGTTATATCTTGGTTATTACTGTGCTACTTTGTAATGAGGGTTAAATCTACGATGTAAATGAGGATCATAATCTAATGCATATTGTTGGCTAAGTGTCTTGTTAAGTATTGTAATCACAGATCTATGTCCCATCTTGGTTGTATACACTTGAGTCCTACAACCCCCCTGCCTCTACCTCGGGTCAAACTTCATCTGCTTTGCAGGTGTTGCTGAAAGGGTCGGTAGTTAGGGTTTTTTGGTGCATTGTTGAAGCGTTGAACCATGGGTCTTCCCCTATGCCAACTAACATCAAAATCTCTTCATGATGCTCCTGGAAATTGCAGTAGAATTCGAACGAACCTGCATCAATGAATTTTTGCTTAATATCAGGATATTCTTTGAACAATTCGAGCTCCTCTTGTTCCAAATGAAGCACTTGACCACTTTTCTTGGGTGCCATCATACTGACTGTGATTTCTGTCAACCTGCAGATGCTAGGGTTTCAATTTAATCGAGCTTTAAAATATTCTACATAGGAAACATATATGGAAAGGCTTCCTTGGCTTCAAGAATGTTGTTAGGCTCCCAATTTAGTTATTATAATTCATTGAACCATAATTTTGAATGCTAAAAATCATGGCTCGAAACTCAATTTTGGTAGATGTACTAGCAAGTATAATGGTGTTCATTAAATCGCGACCCTGTATTGAATCATAATTTTGACAGGAATGGACAATACTGCATGATTCTCTACATGATGCTCTCCGTTATATTATAAAATATAACATGATTTCGAGACCAAAACACGTTCAAAACAATGATGAGTATAGGCGCTACAATAATGGTGACATTTTAGTAGCATCTCTGTCTCTCTTTTAAACTTAGGAAAAATTTAGAATTAGACTAAAATTCTGATGTTACACACTCAAACTATGCTAATATTCAAATTTATCTTACTAAAAGAACGTGAAAATATACTCAAGAATAACAAAAACACTCAAGATTGTAAAAAGAGAAGTGTCTAGGGAACTTGATACAAAAAGGTGCATAGTGAAACATGGTTTTTGGAATTGAGATGACAAGAACAAGTTATAGGACTAACACCTGTTACAGGATCCCTGATTTGACCTTAATAAAAGCATCATTGGACTAGTTTTCCCTCCGGGGTTTTTCCAGGGGTTTAACCAAAATACTTGGTTCTCTTATGTGCTTGATTTAGTTTCCTTGTTTATGCTTCCGCTGCATGTTTCATTGAGTAACCTAGTTGTGTTTTAATTCAGTAAATATATTTTTCTTGGAATTAACTGTTGGGTGCTAGGTTAAGKGGAATTTCAACATGGTAYCAGATTATACCTAGGGTCGAAAATAAGATCTCARCACTTATGAGCCACACATTCCTCTTCATGCCATGTTGCAATTTTCAATGCAGCCTACACTCTCTCTCATGCAATCTTCACCACATTTCTTTTGTTCTTTTGCAAAAAAAAAAATTTTGTAACTTGCACTCAAAAACCTCTCACTCATATTCTCAAACAATTCTACCTAGTAGTTCACTCTTTTTTGGAATTGTCTACTACAACCACGAGTCCCAATCTTAGGATCTCAACACTCTGATTTCTCAAGCAATTCTACCCGACACTTCACTCTTTGTTGGACTTTGTTTTCTACAATAATAATCTTCAATATAAGGATCCACTCACTCTAATAGCACTTGATGCAGATCCTATGGCCTAGAAATTAAAGTCACACAATGGAAACAAATATTCACACAACAACTACAATTAAAATTCAAATAGCAAAAATTCACAACCACAATTTTGCTTTCTTTATTGTAAACATGGGGGGTTTAAAAATGTTTGGAACTCATCACATCTCATAGTAGGGTCTAAAATTGTACTTCTTCACTCTCCATGGAGTTTACAACCATGACCAAAGGCCTCTTTACACTTCCACACTTAGAGGACCAAAAGCATGTCTCTTAATTCTCCACATATTTAAAACAAACGGATTGGAAATTGGTTCATGACATGGGAACCCAATCCGTTCATCTTCCAATGAATACTAAGTGTAAATATGAAATGGTTCCTTGTTGGCATTAAAAAATAATATTTGAATCAAAATAATTGCAAAACTCTCATAAGTCAAATATATGCAAAATTTAAGAAAAATGAAATATAAGCACTAAAAGCAGAGTGCAAATCAGCTTGAAGTGGCTTAGGGAAATGCATGCCAATATATACATAAGCATTCCATATGGATTCCAATAATATATGGATGAATTCAACGACATGCAAACAAATTATATGTCTTAGAATCTCCGAACTATTATTTAGATACATGCAATTAATCCACAAAATCAACACTTTCACTATTTTTACCAATTTTGACCAGTTTTACTAAAATGAACTTCCTAAGCTTCATTACGAGTCCAAACTTGGATTTCCAAGTTGTAGAGTATTCCTCGTGAAATAATTTACCTTCTCATATGATTATATTTTCAATCCCGATCAAAAAAGTTATTATTGTAGAAAAACACAAAAAATATGCCCTCTTGTCAATTAGCCTAACATGATCTTTTGTAATGTGAGCAAATAATTTCAAACAAATTTCTTGAGAAAATCCAAGTGTATCATGATGGATTATTGTAGTATACTAAAAATTGAAATCTCTAAATGAAATCAATATATTCTTTGGTGGAAGTTATAAGCTCCCCAAAATGACAATTTTTAGTTTTTAACCCTTCTGACAAGTTTGGATAAATGCACACCAAACGATGTATATATTTTCCTTGTACCTTGTAATTTACTCAGGGCTCGTGAATATTGATCATAAACAAAATGAACTTATTTAACTGTAAAAATCAATATTTGTGCAAGATAGCTAACTCGGCCAAGGATGCTCTTGCACCAGCCATGTTTTAATATTTCATTTGCCAACATGTGTGATAATCATGGTTCACTAAGCTAAAATAATACAAAGGTGCAAGTTCCAACATTTATTTTTCACATGTCCTATACTTCTTCCACAAGATTGAAATATTGTCCATGTTTCTTAACCTAGTTTGTTGTACTCGTACTAGTACATGACTCACTTGCTATGGAAGAAGCATTGATTAGGATGTTGTCAATGGAGGTATGTTCTATGTTGATAGAGAAAATAAATTAAACAAATTGTTTTTGCATAATTAAATGAAGTGGGTTCACATGGATCTAAAAGCCTATATATGTATATGTATATGTATATATATATGTATATTGTCATACTATTTATTTTGGGCCCAAATTGATTATTGAACATTGAAAACATTGGTGGACAAAAAAAGGGTTTATTATCTTTTTCTACTTTTATAAAAGACAGACTATCAATAAAATGTAGATTTGACCTTTTAAATGCAAATAAATAAATAAATAAGCCAAAAAAATATGAGTAGGAAGGTAACACAATTCCTTACAAATCATCCTTTTACTTTGAAGTGAAACTCTAAAAGAATAAATGAGTCATAACTATTTGAAGTTGAAAAATTAGTAATAGTTCTTGATGCAAGAGCATCCCTATCACTATAGTTATCTTGCACATTTTCATTTACTTAGCTTTTTTATTCTATTTTGTGATTTAAAAAAAAATGTAATGTAGTGATTTTTTGTCAACCATTGGAATATGAACATTGATTTGGAATTTGAACAATTAGGGTAGTTGTTAGGCTAAAATCCAAGGAGCACAAGCATAAATACAAAATTTGTGAATGAACAAAGGGTCTTTATCTCTCCTTTGATTTGTTTTACAGTGTAATTTGGATGGTTGTGGATTCCAGAGACTTATGCATAGGCTCTATGAATGTAATGAAAGTTGTGGTGGTTATCTAATTAATATTGGAATTGAATATGTTTGTAGAAATTATGGATAAATTCTACTATGAGTGTGATATCGCGGGGGATCTTGATCTTGTTGCATCAAGTGATATTAGAGCAAGTAGAATCTTGAGGGATTGGAACAATTCTAGCAAGAGAGGGGAGCTGGGTAGAATTGTTCCCATGAGAATAGGAGGAATTTTGTGAGATAATAGATATAATGAGAGAGGATAAGTGTAGATCACTCCAACAAGGATATGATGCTACAATGAGAGGATAAATGTAGATCACTCCAACAAGGGTATGATGTTAGGTAGAGTTATCTGGATGAGTGAATGAAGCATGCCTCTAGTGGTAAGATTGGGTAGATGTTGTAAGAGGAGATACAACTCCAATATTGAGCCTTAGGTAGAGGTCATGGAGGATGAGGTGTTTATGAATCTACAAGAGGAGGTTGTAAAGATGTCACAATGAATGTTGTAGAAAAAGAGGGAATTGTATAAGAACAAAAGGAATTAGTGGTGAAGATTATTGATGGAGAGAGTGTGGAATGCATTGAAAATCATGGCATGGCAAGAAGAGGAATTCCTATAGTGAGAAGAAGAATCAGATTAGAAAATGTTAGTATAGAAGTGGTGGAAAATGTTGCAATGTTTTTGCAACAACTAATGAGGAGGATGGTTTCTTTCAAATTGGCCTAGTAAAGGGGAAGGGTAATATCCAATGTGATCTAGAAAGGTGAAGAGAAGGCTATACAACAAAACTAAATGGAAATGGAGATGTTGGCGTTTTATGGAAGTTTAGACCCATAAGGATTGATGAAGCGGATTGAATAAATGCACTAGTATTTTAAGTGCAATGAGATTAGAGACCATTAGAGAGTGAAAATTACATCTGGAAGATTGAGGAGCTATGCATATGAGTGCTGGAAATAGCTAAAGAGGGATAGAAAATGGAGAGGAAAAGACAAGCTTTGGAATTGAGAGAAGATGGTCACCAAATTGAGAGGAAATTTTGTAAGTTATGACTATACTTTGAAAATGATGAGAAGATTAGAGAAATTGAAACAAAATGATAAAAATGAGAACTAGTTTTGTACAATATGGGGAGGAAAAGATCATACAGTTTGTGGATGGATTGAAGTTGTCCACTAAAAGGAAGATAATTGCGGAGAAGATGTAGTCATTAGAAAAGGCTTATCATTTGGCCTTGAGAATTAATAAGGTGCAGATGAAGAGAAAGGATGAGAGTGGGCAGTGAAATAGGAAAGAAAAAGGAATTCTTTTGATTGTAGTTGTGGAGAATGTTGAGTGTGCTAATGGGGTGCATGTTATTGGGGAAACTAATGAGGAAAGTGTGAGAGAAATGCATGGTAACATGCCAAAAGAGAGTGGAGAGGGATTTGGAAAAAAAAAAGCTATAAGGAAAAGAGTGAGGTAGAATTTGTGCAATAAACTCAAGAAGCAACATCAAAGTTGCAAGGGAGAGATGTTACAACGATGAGTAATGTTGTAGTAGTGAGTGGTGTTACATAAGAGAATATGTTTTTGGTATGTTTTGTGTTTTCTCAACCAATGGTTTTTTGGCCTCTTGTAATCTCTTTTTTTATTAAGGAAATAGTGTTGTAATCTCTTTTTTGATAGAGAGAAATGTAACTCTTAGTTAGGCTAGTTTTTCAGTTAAGGGTTTCAAAGGTAAATCTTGTGTATATTTTGTGAATGCACCATTATTATTCTTATGTCTTAGATTATGTTAATATTACTTTTTTTGCATGGGTTTATCAAACTATTCAGAATGTGAATGGCGTTCAATGGATATTATTGAATGATGAGTGATTCAAACTGTGGAAGAAGTGAAAGAAGAAAAGAAAGAAAAGATGAAGACATTAAATTATTATGGATTTATCAACAACCTTATGAGCAAGATGTTCACATTTTCCAACTAGGGGAATCTTATGTAGGAGCATTCCTATCACTCTACCTATCCTACACATTTTTATTTTATTAGTGTTTTGATTAAAAGAAAAAGAAAAGAAAAAAGAAAAAAATTGTAATGTAATGAATTTTTGTCAACCATTGGAATATGAAGCATTGCAATTGGAATTTGAATAATTACAATTAGCCAAAAGCCAAGGAGCACAATCTTTGAAATGTTTTAATGAGAAAAGGATCTTTAGCTCTCCTTTGATTTGATTTGTGCAGGCTTCTGGATAGCTATGGATTCCAGAGACTTGTGCATAGGCTTTGTGCATATAAAAAGGCTTGTGCATAGGCTTTGTGCATATAAAAAGGTCCAAGAACATTGACCATTAATTTGATAAACTTGCAAAAACTATGGTTGTTGTGGTGTTTCTCCTTGTTTTAAATTGAATTGTAGAATTGCATGGTTATTTAGGCTAAGTGGTTTATTATTGTGTTGTATTTATTCATGTTTTTAAAGCTTTTTCAATTGAATTGCAAACTTCAGTGGTTATCTATGTAATACTGGAATTGAATTTGTTTATAGCAATTTGGAGAAATTTCATTATATATGTGTGATATCATAGGGGATCACAACTTCATTGCATTACTTCTTCTCATATCAACTTCTACTTAGATAGCAAATTTGAATATACAAATCATACTTACTACAAAAGAATTGATATCAATAACACTTATTTGAATCTCCAAATAATAAAGGTTTGAGTTTCACTCATCTCTATATAGTATTAGATACTCCGTGTCAACTTTTTTTATCAATTTAAATTTTCTTATATTTATGATAAGTAGATTTTAATAGATCATTTTAACTATCATAAAAAAAATATCAAATTATTTATGTAGGTGATGAGTAAAAGATAAAATAAATATATGAAAGTTTATAATTCCATCTTAAATATTAATTAAGTAAAATAATTCCTTTAATTTAAAAGTTTACAAATTTATTTAACTATGATTTCATCTTTTTATTCATCTACTTTCATACTTTTATATGTTTTAATAGATAAATTCTTTCATTTTTTATTTTTTTTATGTCATGCTTTTCTTTACTTTCTTATCAGCACCTGAAATTTGAATTATCAATATTTTATAATAATTTAAATGAATAATTTAAATGAAAGTAATGAAAAAGTTTGTATATTAATTTTAAGTGTTATATATTTTTAGGAAGGAAATTTTATTCATAACGATAAATTATTCAAAATAGATGACATATTAAAAAAAATATGTATATCCATTCGAATTTTTACATAAACCAATGAAAATAAAACAACTTTTAGATATGTTTTATTTTGTTTTTAAAATGACTTAAATTTGACTTTTTTGTTTTTTATAATTGAAACATAAAAAACTGTTTTTTTCCTATTTTGAAATGACAGTGATGGTTGATGTTTTTAAAAGTTAAATCACCTTTGAAAAACTACTTGCCCAGTGTTATGAGTTTTAAAGAAAGTAAGAAGTAAGACACATAAAACAAAAAGTCAAACATCCAGGTACAGTGTTCCATTTAAATTTGTAATGTTTTGCATTTTGTATCTTCTATACGTTAGTAGAATCAAGGGAATATTTTGCTAAATCCACGCACGCCGAGACTTTTCGAAGGAAGGATCTACCCTAACGTCTAATGGATGTTTGAATGCCCGCTGTCCGCACTTTTACAAGTATTTGAATGGCTGAATATAACTTTTTCGTGAAGTTGAGTGCTTTATGTTCGTTAAAGTTGAGTGCTTTTTTTTTCCCAGGTGGCACCCGCTTCTACTTCTTTTGAAAGTTGTAAAAGTCAGGCTTACCTACTTCGCTTTATAAGTCAGATTATATGACTAAGCCACAGTGAAATTCTTCTATGTTCCAAAAAATTCAATCATATGATACGGAAGAAAATGGTAAGAAAGACTTGTATTATATGACTCGGTCATAGTAAAACACGTAAATTTCTTCTATCATAATCATATGTTCCAAAAGATCCATTCAATCATATGATATGAGAAATCATATGATATGAGACAATGAGACAAAATTGCAGAGTTAAGAATGGCCGTGGCTATGTTTATTAAGAGAATCATTTCAAAGTTTCCATTAATAATAGAACGTAGAAGAAGGCAAGCTCAGGAAAGGGGATTTTTAATTTTAAAAGAGGCCATGTTCGTTTCATCGTTAGCATTCAAGGAAACACAAGTCTGGGTAATGTCTATTTTTTTTTTCAACATTAAGTGTTGCTGGAAACTTATCAATACTTCTCCATTTCGTAGATGATATGGATGCTAAACCACAGTTTCAGGAATACTAGGTTCGAACTCGTGACCTCTCCCTATACCGAAAAAGTGTGCCATATCTTACCAACTATGCTATCCCATGGGACTAGGTAATGCCTACTTTACATGTGAAGGAACATGAAAATGACAAATTTATTAATATTTTATATATGTTTAAATTATTCTCTGACAGAGGAGGTTGGTATTAAGAGGAGTTTGATAAAGGTAATCAAATCATCATTTTGTATCAGTTAAAATTTTGTCAATGAAGAATTGCTGAAATTGCAGTTAACATTATTCAAATTGCAATTTTGAACATTTGGGTAGATTCAGAACTACAAAATTAATTCAATTCAGAACTACAAAATTAATTCAAAGTTACAATGAACTGAAAAATCATCACAGTTTTACAATGAATTGAAAAATCACACTGAATTTTAATCATGGAGAAAAGATCACAAACAATATGATAGCACATATCCACCCTGTATTAAGATGCTAAGAAACTCTGTACAGATTGTTTGGAAATATGAAAAAAGTACATGTGAAGTCATAAAAAATTTAAAAGATCTGGGCTATCTTGATTCTTATCTTACTGACGACAGACTTTTGAGTTTCTGTCCTGTACAGTATTATAATTAGAGTTTCTGTCTTATACTTCAGGATTGTTCAGAAAACCTTAAACACCACACAAACTTACAGTTAGTGTAGTGTAGGTGAAAACTTGATCATTTACACTGTTCCCAAAAAAATCGATTATATCGCAGTTCGAGGACCAAAGGTAATGGCAAGTCTATCTGGTGCCTGCCTAGTCCTCAGCCATTTCTAACGTTTTGCCTCTTTTTGGTTTCTGTGACTAAGGCTTTCTAAGGTACGACCAAAGTTTCATCGTCTTTCCCAGAGTGGTGATACAGACTGTGACCCACTCCCAGACCGTGTCTTCAAGTTTTCCGAGAAAGCAAGAGCTGCATTGAATGAGTGGTCCATGGGACCATCACTACAACGATTCATCCTTATCTGGCAGCGAGTGAATCTTCATTTCATCAAAATGAAAGAGGAAAGATAGGTGAAAGAAACTGACAGAGTTTGCGGGGATTGCAACAAAGTGTTTGCATAGACTGCAATGACCAGGATTAGTAGAAATGAGAGCAATTTATTCGTGTAGACAGTGTCTTTTTGCGGATGATGTGATGAAATATGATGATTTCAACAATGAAATTATATAATTTTGTAAAGTCTGACACTGCAGATAGGTTTTTAAGTTCTATTCTGATTGAAACAACTTCCTATAAAGCTCAGCAAAATTGTAAAAGAAAATCAAAACTAAGATCTATTTGCTACACAAAGAACATATTCCTAAAAGTAACGACTCACTACAGCATTTGATAAGGGTAATGAAGAAGAGGCGCCTGGTTTCTCAGACAGCATAGCAGCCCTTTAACTGTTCAAGGCCTATTGAGAGGGATCATTCTTTCATTGCAGCCCTTCAACACATTTACTTCTGATTAAAACACATAACATATTGACCTCTATAATCTCCAATTTTCCCAGTTTGTTTTGGATTTGTTAAGACTTCTTCAATGATATTCAGTTTTTCAATATGTTATCCTCTTCATCATTGATATTCAGTTTTTCAATATGTTATCCTCTTCTTCATTTTGTAAAAATACTACCCTGCACCTTTAACATCGTCGTAGTCCCTTGTTTCTGCGGATTGCATATCATAAAAAAACATTTTTTTGCAGATTTCATATCAATAAAAAAAATTGAAAAAAAATATTGAAGCGACAGAGAATGCCTCTCAAAACTTATATGGAAAATATATCCAATGATCTTACATGTAGAGCTCAGGCACGGGGATTAAACAGAGTGCACTTTGAACTCTCTTTCCTCATATAGAAATGACAGCTCGAGGCTTCATGCTAAGGAGTAACACAAGAAAACAAATCCTAAACACATTCACCTGAAATTGGTATATACAATAACTCAAATCATGCATAGAGATTTTTTCTGCAGAGATACCAGGCAGTGAGAGCAGATTCAAGCGCCCTTCTTCCTATTGGTAGAAGCATGACAGTGATGATCATATGTAGATGGTTGTTTCTTGTCTCTTTTGGAGAAGAGGCCACGAAAGCCAAACAAGCTACCACCGCCATTCCAACTGCCTCCCACATAGCCAATGCCAATGCAGGCAGGCACATTCAGCACCGGGTTCACCCTCACCCCTCCTATAGAGTTGGACTTCACTAGTAAGCACCCATCTGCTATCGATCTTCCGGGCCGTGGGGAATCCAAGCTGGCAACTTTGGCAGCACTACTACTGGACCGCTCCAAGTTTCGAACCATCAACCTCCCATTTCCAACAACCCTTCCAGGATTCCGATGACTGCTCGTGCCCCCCCTTATTTTCAATGATCTTCCTGGACTGCCTTTGCTTCTGCCACGCGTCTGCCTGGCCTTCGTTTCTGCTTTGCCGTCTTCTGCCTGAAACCTGGGCTTCAAGTCACTCAGGTACCGAGGGTCAGGTTGGACTTTATTGCTTATGCTCCATCCCTCAGGGGGTTTCGAACCTTCGACTACGCCTGAAATATCAGCCTCTATTTCTTTAGACGTGCACCGAGCACCGACTGACCTGCTTCTGTAACAAAGCGCAGAGGTCGCCGCCTTGTGCTTACGTTCTGCTGTAGAGTGACTTCTGGAAAATGGTAAGGAGCAAAATAGACCGTTTCCCTTCGTTTCCCCGCCACCTGTGCTGCAGCTCCTTGAAAATGGCCAACGAGATCTCGTGGAAGAAGGTTGTTGCTTCACATTATTACCGGATCTGTCTTGATCCACTACCTTAGATGATGTTCCTCTGCTCTCTGCACACACATTTTCCTTGTTGCTCAGTTTAAGCATGATTTCCTTCCACTTACTAGGCGGCTTATGACGTGAGGATTTGGAAGCAACATTTCCCGAACAGCCGCTTGCTATCTTTGAAGGAGGATAGGAGGTGGATCGAACCGGTGATCGACACCTTGAGCTTTCAAGACCGAGATGACTAGCAATGGTTACAGGTTGGGCTTCAGTTGGGCGAATTAGAGGCAGAATTTTACCGTCCATGAACAATTCATCAGCAACAGATAGCAGAGCTTCCTCGAATATTGCATGCCGATCATTGTTATTGTTCAAAACGCAAAACTCAAAGTCTGTGTCGTAATTAAGATCGGCCGCATCTTGCCTTTTCCGTTTCTCGGGAGAAATCCTGTCGCTCTGTGAGAGATTGAGAGAAAATGAAATTCTAGGGCTCTGCCAGTCGTTTGTAGGCCTCTCAGTCTCCGTCTGAGAGAGATCGAGAGTATATGACATTCGAGGACTCTGCCAGCCATTTATAATCTCGGACGAGGCCATTGCGCACTTAATTTGCAGTTCTTCAAACTCCGCTCACGGCGATTTTCCGATCAAAAACCTTCATACATCTGAATAAATCGGAGCAAGCATATGTGAGAACCATATTAAAGCTAAAACCTTTCGGATAAAACAGTGAACCCTTCTCCATTCCAGCAAAAACTTAGATACAAAACAAGCCTTTACCATTCTAGGCGTCTACATTACCAAGCCAGTACAGAAATATTCGAAGGTAAAATATGCTCAAGTACGATTCGGTTTTCAATGAATCTAAATAAAGCAAA
>SNQJ01S0054195.1:32934-62403 GCA_010110895.2 Picea sitchensis | reverse complement strand
TATTGCCATGTCCCACCATTCATTTACTACCGTTTGAATTTAAAATTTTGTTTGGAATTCGAGCATTTTCGTATTAAGGCGGTGTGTAGCCGGAACGGAACGTGTCAGACATCGGACTGACGGTTTCTCATATCCCGGCGCCAGGACGCCTTGTGGTCTTAACGGTCAGTTTTTCCGAGTGTTGACCTGGGCGTACAGGGTTGATCAATTATAATTCAGGGCAATTAGATCTGCCATTCATGACCTTCTAGAATTGAGACCATTTAGTAACCAGGTGTACTTCAGAGGACCTGTATATTTATGTAATTTTTGGTAATCAGATTTTTCAGAGATTTGACGAAATCAAGTTCTTCAAGTTTTTCATTTGGATCGATTCAGAAGTGGACAAAAACTTTAAAAATATAATTCAGTCAACGCAAAACTTAAGTCACATTTGATCCATTTAGAAGTAGACAAAATCTTTAAAATTATAATTCAGTGAAGGCAAAACCTAAATCACATCTGGATTTATTGAGTTGTAGACAAAAATTTTACAGACATAATTCGGTCAGCACAAACCTTAAATTCGATTTGGATCTATTCAGAAGTAGACAAAATCTTTAAACACAAAACTTAAATCACATTCGGATCGATTCAAAAGTAGACAAAATCTTTAAGACATAATTCAGGTAACTTAAACTTTAAATCATATTAAAATTTACATGTATCTAAAATATAATTTTTTAGTAATTAAATTTTTAGAAATTTAATCAAATTAAATTTAAATTTTACATAATTTTCATTTTAAATCAATTTACAATTAGACAAAAAATTTTAAAATATAATTTCATCAATGATAATGATAATTGATAAAAACAAAATATACTGAAAACTTTTCTAATACTTCTTAGAAGAAAACGAAAGCTTTAGCCATTAGATTAACTTATTCTATATTTTCAAAGTCCAGAAACATTTTAGTCCAAGACATGTAATCACGTTATGAACTTTATAGAATAACTTATATGTCTAGACTATATTTGTTGAACAATCCCTGGAAATATTTAACAAAAGTGAATCTTTGACATATACTTTATAGAATGTTATTAGTCAAAACTGGAGGCTATCATTCAATGTGTGAACCGGCTCAAATACACACTTCAATGATACCATGGAGTAGAAGTTTTTTTACCCTAATTAAAAAGAAGATAAAGGGTATCAAATAGTCCAATGATGTAACTTGGTCGCATTTGAAAGACATGCAAGTGTGTTGGTGATGCAAGTTTAGAGTTATAAAAATATACACTGCAACCCCGTGGTGTTTTCCAATTAGTTGTTATACTTTTATCTAATTTTCAATTCTTACATCAACATCAAAGTCAATGCTAGGACGCTCATCTGTTATCATGTGAGAGAATCTCTACATGACTCTCCCAATGAAACTAAACAAACATATTTGTTTTCTTTATCATTTAATTAACACTTTACATAATCCATAATGATATGTAGAATGCCCAAGCAAGCATATAATAAATACGATGAAAGTTTTAAAGTGGGAAAAACACTTACACAAATATATTGGGTTTGGGTTTCAACGACCTCACATCAAGGTAGGGTCTAGTTTTGCCTTAATGCTTTGAAGGTTCTTGGTCTCAAAGGAGGGTGTTATTATGAGGTATGTTGATATACTATTTTGATATGAGATATTTCATTGGAACACTCATCCTATATATATATTGATGGTTATATTTAAATTAAAAGAGGTTGAGGGTTGTAGTGATACTCATACAACTTAATACAACACTAAAGAAAGAGGGAGTTTCTCATTTTTCATGACTTTTTATCCTCAAAACAAGGTGAGGTGGAAGGTGGACACTTCTCTTACTAAGCTTCTTTCTCTCATTAACATAATGATTTAAATATTTCTTGACACTTCTGTTCCTAAACTTCTTGCTCTAGTTAACATAATGATTTAAATATTTATTGATGAATTGTCCACTTAAAAGATATATCTGTAGAACATGTACCTAATTTTCAAACTTACTTTACAAAGAGTAACTAAAATTGGCAAGGTAACATTGTGAACCCAATGCTTTGTTTTATTAAGCCTCTCTTTCTCGGGCTTCTTTCCTAGTTTTTTAGCCTCTCTCATTAGTGGAGAGTTGAGCATTTGTTTAACAACAACAACAACATATGGGGGCGTTTGAGGACCTAACTTGTGGACATCTTGGGTACAGAAGATATCTCCCTTACATAATCTATCTCTTTATTCGTCAATGACTCGTTCTCACCATCTCTAATTCCTCCCCCTCCTTGAACTCTTCCTAGGGACCAACTTCCACACTCACCCCTAGATCCTTCCAAACTTGTCACTTACCTTAATGCCTCCCTTGGCCATCAAGGAACTCAAATTGAAATTCATTTCTCTTGGCCATCAAGGAACTCAAATTGAAATTCATTTCTATAATAATCCATTGTTAGGATAAATTGTACCTCTGACAACAATATAATTTCAAATTCATATGTATGTACAAGTAGCAGTGGAAATGACATGCATATTTTGAATTCATTCATAAATACAAAGCATTCACTAGATAGGAAAATGTGAAAACTTCTTTGTAAATGAAAGCAAGTCAAACAAACCAATTGTTTAGGAGTGATTCACTACTCAGCATGGGAATCAATGACATGCATATTTTGAATTGTTTTGTAAATGGCATGCATATTTTGAATTGTTTTGTAAATGACATGCATATTTTGAATTCATTCATTAACATATGCAAATACAAATCATTCACTAGATAGGAAAATGTGAAAACTTCTTTGTAAATGAAAGCAAGTCCAACAAACCAATTGTTTAGGAGTGATTCACTACTCAGCATGGGAATCAATAACATGCATATTTTGAATTGTTTTGTAAATGGCATGCATATTTTGAATTGTTTTGTAAATGACATGCATATTTTGAATTCATTCATTAACATATGCAAATACAAATCATTCACTAGATAGGAAAATGTGAAAACTTCTTTGTAAATGAAAGCAAGTCCAACAAACCAATTGTTTAGGAGTGATTCACTACTCAGCATGGGAATCAATAACATGCATATTTTGAATTGTTTTGTAAATGGCATGCATATTTTGAATTGTTTTGTAAATGACATGCATATTTTGAATTCATTCATTAACATATGCAAATACAAAGCATTCACTAGATAGGAAAATGTGAAAACTTCTTTGTAAATGAAAGCAAGTCCAACAAACCAATTGTTTAGCAGTGATTCACTACCCAGCCATGGGAATCAACTATTGGTTCCACCTCTAAGCCAAACCATGATACCACCAGGGAACAAGAAGCTCCTACAAGGCAAATATCACATAGCCCAACCTATTTCTCTCGTATCAAGGCCAATCTATGCACTACTAAGAACTATAAGCCTTCATCTAGCCAGCAGTGCACCATGGCACTCTCTTCTCCTTCACAACATAAGGAAGATATTCCCTTTATCTGCTCAATAGTTCCTCGAAGTTCTTCTTCCCTTATAGTCCATGCAAAATGAGTCCAAGACCAAGTATTTACTACTTTGAATGACCCGGAGGAGAACTGCTTGACCAAAACAATCTGTGAGTAGCACTAGCATGGTTGCAAGTTTGTGGTGTTTGCTTCATCTATATGGACATTCCAAACGTAGTTTGACCCTCAAAACCATCCCATTTACTCTTAAAATTCTCAATAGTAGCTCCCCAACTTCCACAAGCTCTTGTTTCATGACTTCATGGAATTCTCTCACCATTTGCACACGTACACAACATGGCTTCACACAAGGTTTCTTCATACCAAGGAAAATTAGAATAGGAGGATAATGCTTAATGAAGAATGGAGAGTGATCCATGAATGAGGATGAACAATGGTTTTCCCTCAAGAGTGGCATAAGACAAGTGCACCATTTCCAAGATGCATGGGTGTTAAGCCTTAGATATTGAATTATTACATTTTTATTGTTACATTAGTGGGGTTGGCTAGACCCTTTAATTGTAACTGTACCCTTTGTCTCCTATATATATCAAGGAGACCTAGTTTTAGAAATCATCTCATTTTATATATTTGTTCTATTGCAAAAGGAGGTTCCCCTCTCAAAGAGGTTTCATATCCATTCTTCTATCATTCTCAAGGCATAGATTTACGTATCTTTCTCTTTTTATGCTAGTTGGGTGTTTGGTATATAACATTTGGAATTAGAGCATATGATCCTAGGGTTTTTCTCCTTCACATGAGTCACCTTGGCATTTTTCGCTATAACTTTTTTTTTTGAAGTTTAAGATAGAAATTTTTTAGGGTACTTAGAAGACATAGAAAACTACTTGTGGTAAACATTTCAGGTTTTGGTTCATGTACTTTTAGATTTATAACATGTGGAAATTAGGGTGTTTGACTATGTTATGATCCAAAACCTTAAAATATCAGAATAAACCAAAAGTACACAACATGTACACCAATGTGAGTGTGAAACACAACTCCAATATAGATAAGAGAGATGAGTTACACAATAACTCCTTAAAGAATAGGAGAAGCTCCTACAAATACCCAAATACATTCATACGTCACAATTCACATGTCCTCAATAATGAATACATGATCTCTATATATACCTATTCACACCTACAAATGAGGTCCCTTTACTATTAGGTCGACCCTATTACCTATACATTAACACATTATATGTACATTTAGCCCCATATATGCCCCCTTTGGGGTCATATAATATACATTTAACCCCATATATGCCCCCCTTAGAGTCCTATCATAGTACCTTCCTTCAAAAAGCTTTGTTTCATGACTTCATGGAATTCTCTCACTACAAATGTTTTTGTGGGACATATCATAAGTCAATTTTCAATATCTCGAGGAGACATATCAAAAGGAATTTGGTGGAATTTTCAAATTCTTATTCTCTATCATTTTCAAGCTACAGATTATGGAAGTTAGGGTTTGTGAGTACTCCTACAACTAGTCTCAAACAAGTGTGATGGGTAAAATAATCATATATGATTATGGAAAGATCCAATTTGGGTGCCACTAGTTTAATTGGAAAGAGGATGGACCATAGTGTCTTAGGTCCAAATTTCATAATCATATCATAAAATAGGACATGTGGCATTCCATACAAGTTCGTTCTCTGGAAAGGGCCAAGAATCAACAAGTTTGGGAAAGTTACCATAACTTTCACTTGGCACATCAAATTTTGGTCAAACTATGGCATTGTAGAGAAGACGTATTAGAGTACTATAGCACAAAATTTTAAACTTAGAAGGGATGGAATTTCATATATACATAAGAATAAAGGTCATACAACGGTCTCCAAATCAAAGTTTTAAAGGTATATAACTTACAATTGGCATAACTTTAGCAAAGAGGGCCAATTACAAACCACATTCAACAATTTCAAAATTTGAGTCTCGGAGTAGAGAACATTCTAGAGGACAATTTGTTAGATCTCTTTATGGGAACTTTAAAGGAGATCATTCAACATGAGGCACATCTCTTCGAACCTAAATCCCTGGAGCATTCTTTCAATGTGGAAAGGAAAGTTGAGTGTAAAAATATGGCTACTAGAAGAGTGGCCACCAAAAACAACAAAGAGCACCATGTTCAGTCTCCTAACCTCACTCAACCTACAAGGTTGACACCTCAACAAATGGATGAAGGAAAAGAAAATCCTATGTTTCAATTGTGATAGCAAGTATAGTAAGGGACATAAATGTGGTGAGAATAACTTATTCTAGAAGACTGTGAAGAGGAAGAAGATCAAGAATTTGAACAGTCACAAGATATAGAACTAGACAAGACTACTCCAACCATATATTTTCATGCATTTGCTAGCATCAGTACTTTGCAAACCCTCAAGATAGAAGGATATATAAAAAAGAAAAAAAAAATGTAAGAGTGTTGATTGATTTTGGTAGTACCCATAACTTCATTAATTGAAAATTAGTGAAACTTCTCTTTATATTTATAGCACTAGAGTTTCAAGTAATGATTATAGATGGATGTACCGTAAATTCATGTTCAGTGAAGTGTCATAGTATTGATCTCACTATGGGGGAGTTTTTATTGTGCAGTCCCATGATTGCAATCCAAGGTGGGGTTGATGTTGTATTAGGGTTCCAATGGTCAAAATAATTGGGAACTATGGCTCTTAATTTCAATAACTTTTCATGAATAAAAGGAAATTGAACTCATAGGTATCCAAGAGAAACCCTCTAAAGTGATAAGCTCAAGAGAATGAAAAAATTACTAAAAAGGGACACCATGGTGTAATTGCACAATTGTGCTCACTAGATGTTCAGACATCTAGACCCTTTGTTCCAGTGGATCTCCAAAATGTTATAGACAATCATTCTAAGGTATTTGGAGAGAATCCTATGGGTATTCCACCTACTCGAGATCATCACCATGCTACTCATTTTCAACCGGGAAGTGTATTGTAACACACCTGACCCCTTAATCATCATCGAGCTAGTGGGGCGTACCAAATTTCCTTTTTTTACCCATCACTCTAACTCTTATTTTGAACTCACGGGTCAATATTGATCTTCAAAATATTTCTAACAATTGTAATTGAGCTCAAATCCGAGATCTAGGCAAGAAGTTATGCCCTTTTTAAGTTTTCCAACATTCCCCTTACAATGACATCATCATGTCCACATGACCTCCACATGGATCTGCTTCACATATGCAAACTGACGTCATCCATCCATTGGCATCCATGTGGACATATCCTACACTTGATGGTTGATGTGTCCTACAACTATACCATAAGAAAAAATCCTCCAGGCTTCCATAGCCCACAACACTATCAGGCTTCCCCTTTCGAACAATTTCCATCATAATGTTTATTTGTCATTCTTTTGAATCCTTCCACAATCAGCAATCCTGAATACTATTATAATCCTCCCTTTTACCGATATCTAATTCCCACAAATTCTAACGCCTGCAATACTATTGGACTCCATTTGGTAAATCTTCATCGGAACATAGGTTCACCACTTCCACAAATCCTTCTAAGGGTTTGAGCCTACAATAATATCATGATTCCTCCATCAGAGCTCCCCCTTCAAACCATCACTCCACACTGATTTCAAGTCCTCTTGAAAACTACCTACCAAAAGTCTATCAGAGGTGCCCTATCAATGAAACCCCATTGCACTAACAAACTTACCGCTCTTTACGATTCTTCCAAATCTTGAAGCCCAAAGGCCTATCAGGCTCTTCTCCATCGAGCTCACACTACCGAGCTGTTGAATTAAGATGCACATGATCTCTTTTGTGGTATGAATCCCACAAGTCTATCGAACTCATTTCTTCGGACTTCTTGCTCTACTTTGCCACATGAACTTCCCAAAACTCAACTCTCGATATATCGAATGGTCCACACTCATCGAGTTTGTCGATGAACGACCGAGATCAACCCTCAATGATTGATCTATTCCTTTAGGCACTTATCGATGGAGACTACAGGTCCCACATGTACCTGGATTCCATGTGGGCTACACACATTCATTTTTCCTCGCTTACGTGTACCCAACGATGGGTCTCCACCTATCACGCAGTTGACATGGCACTCATATCACCAATTGCTAATGTGGCATCTGACATGGCATATGACTTAGCATGTTGACATGGATATCTTATCTACACCTGGCCCTTCGAAGACAACATTCCCATCCGATGGATCAAATGACTGACAATCATGTTGATCAATAACCCAGATTCCAGTGGGTTTATAAACTGCACGATCATTAGTTGGATCAAACTCTCTTCTTCGGATTGCATGTGGACCTTTCTGAATGGATTATTTCGAAGAGGCTTCCTCTATAGATCTGATGACTGAGATATAAATGATCCAATGACTCGCATTCAATTCGAGCTCAAAGATGCACGGTGATTAGTCGATTGGAATAACCATTTTAGAATCACAAAACCATTAACGAGATTTATGAACGGATCCGATGGACGAGATTTATTGTGATCGACGAGCCTCGATCCTCTCGAATTTACATAAGATTGACCTTTAATGGCCCTTTCTTTGTCTCGAGTTTATGACAAGATGACATATGTCTCTTTTCTTTCCTTTCGATAAGGGTTCCACTGCAAAGTTACATATCCAAGTTCTAACTTTTCAACAAAACCCACTTAAAAGGGGTTTTGACTATCTGACAATCTAGGCATCATAGTTACTTTCATTGAGGTTTTTGAGTAAATTTTTATGTGCCCCACTAAACCGGATCTAAATTCTATGCTCCTTAATCTATACAAGGATATGTCCACCTTCCTTCAACTATGCAATCCTCTTGGGCTCCTTTACATCTATACCCATTAATCCTGGTCTGTTACCTGCAAATTCCATTTCATGCACACAGACAATTCATGCCAATTAATAGGGTTACTAGCCATAGTCTGTAGGTTACTTAGGAATCCATTCGATCACAACATGACTAGTATGGAAATGAGCCTAACGTACATGACTAGTATGGAAATGAGCCTAACGTACATGACTAATTTTTAAATTCACACATTCATGCCTCATGCCCTGAAATGTATACAAACTCAAGAATGTGAAATACACACATTTCACTCAATGCAAATTTATACACAGAGAAAAAAAGAGAATACTTAGAGAGACTTGTCTGTCATAAATTATTGACCAACCAATTGACTGAGGGTAAGCGCCTTTCCACCCAACCATAGGTTCAAATTCAGTAGCTCTTTCTACACTCTAGCCACCCTCGTGCCATGCCATGATACCACTAGGGGAACGTTCAATCTCTCAGATCAATTAACAGTGTGAAGGCCACTCTCCTTCATAGAAACCACTGACAAAAACATTCCATACCCATCATTCCCATGACCTCCATGAGGTTTCTCAGATTCCATCATGGTTGGATTATCTTAGTGCAAGGGATTCCCTTCCACTGCTCCTCGCGCATCAAGCTCGAGACACTATCAACTCGATTTGGTTCAAGGTTCTATTTCCAACCATGAATGATCTTGATCTGTCGCTCTTCTCTACTCTACTCACGCATTATCTACACATTCCTCTACTCTCCTCCTGGTCATACAATATTCTACCTAGATCAATCTTTTCCACTAACTAACTTCTCATTTCACACACACCCATGTGTTTCTTCCTTCCTTCTCCAAGAAGGTTCTCAACCTATCCTTTTTCCTGCTTCTATTAGAAGGAACCTGTGGGTCGAGGTGGTACATCTATACCCTTCACTAACAATCTTCAACTGTCTATACAATATTCCATACTTCCATTCATTGTGGGTGATAGGTTGTTCAACTACTAACCCCCTCTCATTAACTAATTTGCTTTGATTTTAGGAAAAAGCAAATTAACTAATTATTCCCAAAAGTAGTTCAACAAGGTGACTTGGGCTCTATAGAATTGTAACACCCATGTTCCCCCCAGTTTGTAAATATAACTATAATTGGCCAAGAGACTATGGCAGACTATATATGTGTGAATGTTTGATTTGATGAACCTTTGTATAAAAGGTCAATGTATGTATTTTTTGTTATTAATAGAAAATGGATAAGTGTTGCATAACTGTTGAAAGGGAGGTTTTCCAAGATAAACCATGGATTCTATGAGAGAGATGGTGAGGGGAACTAGAAATGGTTGAGATTACCCCCACCAAACCAGTACCTTACTGGATTTAATGACTCAAAATAGTCCTCTGACCTAGATATGAATTACCAGTCAGAGTGGTAGTTGGAAGAGTCATCCTCAAGAGTTAATGAGGAGATGGGGTAGAGTACCCATCTGTAAGACTTCCAGACCTAACCATGAGCCACACAACCTTGCTGAGAAAGGAAAGAAAGAGGTAATTTGTGGGTAGAGGTGAAGAGAGCAAGAAGATCTACGAAGAGAGAAGAGTCGAAAGAGCAATCTCGAGAAGAGAAAATAGTGTTTTGCAGCTCTTTGGTTTGAGGAAGAACTGGGAAATAAGATCGTTCTGGATGTAAGAATTTGTTGGCAAGGTTTTCATTAAAAGTTGATAAACGAGGCTAATGAGTGATTGTGGAAGTACTCGGGCATATCTCCTTGCTTGGTACAGAGAAAACCCGCTGCCAGGATTTTTTGGGAGGAGGAGAGTAACATCAGTCCCTGATTGTTGCTAAGTAAGAAGAAATAGTCTCTCTCAAAGCATCATGGTCTAGCTCAGGGGTAGACAATAGTAAATCCATCAGGAGTGGTTGTGCCTATGGTTGGGTGGAAACAAGCACCCCTTTCAGCAATCGCTTCATGAACTCTGGTTTTTTGATAAGTATCTTCATACTCTGTGTACTTAAATGGAAATGGTGATTGAACATATTTATATGTATATGACTAAGTTCTGTGTTGAATGGTAAAGTTAGAAATATGCATTATCTCTCTGTCAACTCTTTCTTTTAAATGGGTGTATGCTTGACTCAACTGAGCTGTTAAACAATTGTAATATGTAAGCCTGCAATAGTGTCGACGAAATATTTATTGAAATGTTTAAGTCTTGTCAGTCTCTAAAATCTACCCTCGTGGGAATTCCAAGTTCAAAACCTGTGGAAGGAGGATGCCTCCTTCCGATCTTTCACTCGCATGAATGAGGGCTCATGCCCATGTACTTAACCCATTCACGGCTAAAGGAATTAGTGTGTAGCCCACAAGAGTTTTCAAAGGACCCATGTGACCAAGGTCCGGGAACCCTGTGCTAGGCCCGAAAGAAGTTAAGCCTTCTGGCTTCAGAACTCCGGGAGTTCGGAACTCAGCAGTGCTTCGACCCTACCGTTTATAAATTGGCCAAAGGAAACTGATAGTTATGGCTACCCACCAGGTTTACCGATGCCTGGCAGTTCCCCTTATCCGGGACAGTTAGACTTTCCCACCATTAAATCTTGATCCACTCATTTATCGTGAAATAATGTGGACCACCGATCTGAGAGTATTCAGGAGCCCCCTTGGCCATTGGATTCATGCCAAGGAAACTTCATAAAAGTCCCACTCCATGAGAACAGGGATGATATATCGTGAAGTAACGTGGACCACTGATCTGAGAGTATTCGGGAGCCCCCTTGGCCATTGGATTCATGTCGAGGAAACTTCAGAAAAGTCCCACTCCGTGAGAATAGGGATGATATATCATCAAACTCCCTGAACACTAAAGTCACGAAATAATGAGAGCCATGGATCTGGAAATCTAGTGGGAATCACTCTCAATCGTTAGATCGAACTTAGTGAAGAGGTAGTGCTAATCACTTCGGTGAAGTTCCACTCCGCGAGGAAGATGGAAACTACATGCAAAAACTCTCAAATGCTGGAGTTGCGAAGTAATGCGAATCATCGATCTAAGGACCCTTTAGGATCCCTCTCAATTGTCCGATCAACCAAGAAGAAGGCCTCATGTACAACACTTCGAAGAAGTCCTACTCCAGGAGGAAAGGAGTGTGGAGTGGGTAGAAACCCCTGAATGTCGGAGCTGCGAAGTGACAAGGGTCGTAGATCTAAGAACTTTTCAGGACCTCCCCCGACTGTCATATCTAGGTCATGGTCAGTCTGGTGCTGACCACTTCAGGAGTAAGGAGGAAGACACACCACGGATCCCTCGAATGTCAAAGTTATGAAGTAATGGAGATCGTCGATCCAGGGGTTACGTGGACACACCTGGACTGTGATATTGAAGGGCTTGGAAGGCTATCAGTCTAGAGTGACGTGGCACAGTGACGTCATCTAGGGTGACATGGACCCACGATCAATGTGCCAGGTGTCACCTTGATTCGTACATTTCACAGACCCTATAGGCCCATTAACATGTGACATGTGTCACCCATTGAAGGGGCCACATGTCATCTCCACCCTATCGCGTATCACACTTGCCTCTCACTGCTTGGTCCATTTGGCGGGAGGAGCATGCGGGACCCACCTGTATTTTCCTTCACATTTAGTAAGTCACCATGGGCAAGGGTGGACCCTTTGAGAGTTAGGGAATTCAAGACTCTGGGGGTTTGGGAAGCAGTATCGTGGGTAAGTTAAAAGGTCCAAAGGCTGGAGCCACGTGGAGAGATTTCAGAACTTCGGGAGCTAGGAGCTCTAAGAGACTTGGGATGTTAGAACATATGCTCCTTAAGGGGTCAAAGGTCGGATCTACGTGGCAGCACCTCAATATTTTGGGAATTCGGGACTCTGGAGAACATGTGCGTAGAAGAGAAAGGGGACGTTTAGCACTGAAGCGTTGAATGCTAAATTCCCCGCTAGCTTGTGTGTTAGACGAGGATTAAGCCCAGTCGTTAGATTGGTTGATGGATGGACCATTCCTGTGGGAGGTAGGAACCTAGAGACGGTACAAATGAGATGGAGCCATGTGGGAGCCACGTGGCCCTCAACCAATGAACGCTTGAAGAACTTCAGGAAGCCATAAATTGTAAACTAGAGGTCAGTTTTGATCCTGGTAGCAGTCGTTAGAACACTATGGGTGAGTAGAAGAGGATGCAGACCTCAGACAGAGGATTCGAGATGTTTAAGGAAAGAAAAATTTAGATTCCCCATTCCTAAAAAAAGTTTTTAAAGGGTTGGATATGTTACAAATTGGTATTAGAGCATGGAAACAACACTTGGCATGCTTGCACTCATGCACGAGTCACATAAAAATATTATTAGATAAATTTAAGGGGTAACAACAGTACCTTTCCCCCTTCTATAAGAAACTTGTCTGAACCTCTACTAAAGAGAGGAATGGAACCTTCTACTGTTGATAGATGTTTTGGAAATCTGCACTATATGTTGCTAATGTTTCCAAATAAAGAAGTTGATTTCACTTTGCAATGATACATGTTGTTCATGAATTAGTAGATTATTAACTAACAATTTTTTTTTTATCAACACTCAAGAAGTCAGTGAGCAGCAGGAAAACTACAACGTAAGGGATGGTGACACACCATGAGTTGGGGGAAAGCTCCCACAATAGAGAGGAAGAATCTAATGAAAATAGGGTGGTGGAAACCCCTCCATATTTGGACAAAACTGTAAGAAGCCTCATGGAATAATTACAGAGTTGTAAGATGAAAATGAAAGGCTAATAAAGGAACATGGAAAGCATACTAAAAATAATGCAATCTTACTACAAAGTCTATCAGATATACAAAGGCAACTGCAACATGGTCTAGCTGCTAGTCATGTGGACATACATCATACTAAAAAAACTCCAAGTCCACTTGAGATTCAAAAACATGGTCCTTAAAGTGGCCACACCAAGTGGATCAGCTCAAGGAATGCCCAACATGGAGCCAAGAGACACTCACCGAAATATTCATCTGAGGACACTGACAACTCCAAGGAATCTTCTAGTGGTAAAACTAGTTCCCATTCCCAGATGAGAAGAAAGAAGAGGAAACATTCCAAGAGTCATGACCCTGAAGAGTTCAAGAAATCCAAACCACCCACCTTCAATGGAGATATTAAGAAGGGGGAAGAAGAAAAATTTTGGCTACTTAGCTTGAAGAAGTACTTCAGAGTCCATGACTACTCTAAAAACTTAAAGGCTCGTGTTGAAGCTAGGTTTGAAAATTTTCACCTTTAAAACTAAAATTTTTCTCTTTCGGGATTCGGCTTTTCATAAGGTATAATCCTCACTATCAGTCCCAAAGACCGGTGCCGAAGTCCTGAAATGATTTCATTTCTTCGTTGTAATTAAAGACAGAAAGCTCAAGTGTTATTAAAGTCTAGACACATATTCTATAAAGTGTTTCAAATCATGATAATTTAAAACCCTAAAGGAGTTAATTAACCATCTTTTAATCTTTCAGGATTTGGGGTTTACTCAGAACAACACCTTTTTAATACATTTTGAATCGAGAAATCCTGATTCCCGATTTCCCGAAGGAAGTGAAAGTCAGTCTTAATCCTAATTAATTAATTTAAAACTAATCCCATCACGATTTCGGGATTCGGGGTTTAGTGGTGACATACCTCATGTAACCGCGATCCCCGAAACCCCAAAACGCGAAGTCCCGACTCAATACGGAAGTTAAGGCTTAAAACTAATCTCATCGCGATTTTGGGATTCAAGGTTTAGTGGTGACATACCTCATGTAACTGCGATCCCCGAAACCCCGAAACACAAAGTCGCAACTCAAAACTGAAGGATCCCCGAAACCCCGAAGCGCGAAGTCGTGACTCAATACTGAAATTTAAAGAGAACTAACTTCATTTTAAAAATACATTTCATGGTAATTAAACTTCTTAGCTACTTTGTTTTCGACCTCCATCAAAAGAATTTTTTTGAATGTTGATTTTAGAATTGCCGAAATACAGCCACATTAATAATGGATAGATCATGATTTCCGTGACACAAATGCGTATCTCAGAAATATTCTTTGCATTAAAGGTATTAAATTCTTGATAGCTGCGCCAACACTTTCACCATAAAATGAGTTAAAAGAAAATTAGAGGTTTGTGTTTTGAAACTTATTCTCGCTTTTTCTATCAGAAGTAAGATAATATAGCCGAGCTTTCACACCTCTCTTATGTGACAAGTTTTTGTTCCAATACAGAGTCATGGAACCAAAGAAGGGACCCAAGAAGAGTGAAGATACAACTGAGAATTCCAGCCTAGAGGGAGATGTCATATCAGACACCACACTACATGCTATCGACTCAATTAAATCATGGAGACAAATTTATGAAAATCTGGACTGCGAGATAAAAAAATTCCCCTAACGACTCCGAGAATCACCTTCGGGACATAGCAGAATCAGAACTTCAGAAAATTGCAACACGCCCACGACTCATGGCGTACAACGACATGATCAGTTGGGCTTTGGACAAGGTTGATATTCCAACGAGAAGCATTTTAAATGATCAAGGGGCCATTATCGGCTCATTCAGACCCGAACATATCCAGGTTATGTACAAACTCTCACCTAATCCTAATTTCATTTAAAATGCCAAATTTATAGTGGAATTCTAGAGAAAGCAATTCACTGAGGCAGACCAAACTTACCCCGATTTAATCAAAGGTTGGTGGATATGTCCATCAAAATTTAGGGTCGATACCCACATAATTTATGCCACAGCTTCTTTGAATGAGTACATGGTTTATGTAGCCATGATGCTGTGCAGACTCTTCAGCAAAAAGAATCCCTATCATTTCCTCGCAAAATGGGTGCCTTTTTTAGAAGAAACATCAGAAGGATATAGTTTCAACTGGGATAAGATTTTATCTGATAATATAGCCAAAGAGATTTCAGATTACAGAGCTACAAGAGCCCGAGGTCAACCAGTGGCCTTCTACATGTTAGCACACCTCATGGACGCAATTTGTTTTATGACTCCATTCCCCCTAATGAATTGGAGTTGGAACATAACCTTCCCTAAACCCTATTCATGAATATCACTCTGAGCTATGGGAAGAAAATGCAAAAAAATTGTTTGACGAAATTTGCCATTTCGTGGTGATACCCATGCATAAAATGTTTTTCGGCTGTGATCCTCCTTGCATTTCTGAAGTAGTTTCAAATAACCTCAAGCAAATAGCAGACTGGTTCATTGAAGAAAGCTTCTCCTACATTAGGGTTTATAGGTGCTCAATCCCCCCTCACGCGCTTCCAAAATTCCTTTCGGATAGACTAGTGTGTAGGGAAGTAGCACACCAAATAGTAAAAGGTGGTATTGGAATAGAGCTAAAGGCAGCTCAAAAGAAGTCATGGCCAATCTTCCCTGTGCACATCGGGAAATTTTCATTACTAAATTTGGGGCATTCTAGAGTGGAAGCAGAGGCACTCGAAGAAGTTAAACTGTTAAATATTGAGTACAAAAGGCATGACCCTTATCAATTAGTGAACAAACACTTGATACACTACAATATGAAATCCTATGAACATGAGGAGTCCCCTTGGGACGACATGTTCAAAGGGACCAAGTCTTATAAATAAGTGTTGGAAAGAGTACAGACACTGTCGTCCGACCAGCAAGTTAGCTTTCAGACCTTTCAGAAGCATCGATGGAGTGGTCTGCCCCAAGTACTTGAAGGAGAAGAAATTACTCTCTCCTAGGAGCAAGAAATCATTCCACCAGGTTTTGAGTAGGAAGAAAAAAAGAAGGGAAATCTCAAAAAGGCCCTACAGGATACAGAAAGGCCTCTACCAAGCAAAAAGACGGAAGCAGAGAAAAGGTCAGGGAGACCTCCCAAGTTCGGTAAGCCTACTCCCACTTCATCACTAGGGTTTGATGTCAACATGCCTAAGGCAGTAGGAGGGAAAGGATCTACGGAGATAGGGAGTCCCATAGGTTCCTTAACCCCCTTACAATCCACTTTTTGACTCCCACAGACGAGAGTTCTATTTGTTGATGACCTTACCTCCATTCCCATAGACGATATTCCTCCTTCCGATTATTTTTTTAGTAGAAAAAGGAAGGCCATCTTGAAATAGGAGATGCATAAGAGGGAGGGGAACATGGCTAAAAAAAATAAAGTCTTGATAGACGGACAAAATTTGGAAGAAGAAGATTTCGCTACAAAGATAGCAGGTTCCATGGCAACAACTAACTTTTTTACTGTGGGAAAAATGATAACCAAGATAAATAAGAGTGATAAAATCATAGCACAATTACGAGAGAAATTAAAGAATGTCGAGGAAAGCATTAGAGAAGAAATGAGTAAAATCTTGGAGTAGACAAGGGCCACCGAAAGGTTAGAGGTTCAATCACTAAAAATGAGTTTGGACGAAATGAGCCAGGAAATACAAACAAGTCAGCTACAAATTACTCAGCAAAAAGAGCACAATGAAATAGTTGTAGGCTAGAGTAATATCGATGGAAGATCAGATTATAGACCTAAAATATTTCTAGGCCTAGTCACTGGAAGTGCATTCAAAAATAGAAATTGAACAACAGAAATTGATTTCCAAGATAGAAATTGTTCAGAATTACTTTCAAGGAGTAGATAATTCCTTTGATAATATTATCCTAAGGGAAAAAGAAGATAAAGCAACGAGGATTAATCTCCAAAAGGAAATTATATATTCGACAGGTGAAGAGGTACCCAAAACTACGAAAGTATCAACCACAGAGCAAATCAGAGGAGACATCATGCTCAAGTTATGGGAGACCAACATAACTGAAAGAAAAAGAATAGCCAAAGAAATCAGAGATGATTGTGAAGAAGTTTTTGATCTTTTAGACAAAGGGTCATTAAATATTGGAAAAGGTAATTGTACAGGACTTTTGGGACAGATCAATATTGTAAGACATCAATTAAATTTTAGGGAAAATTTCAGTGAAATCCAAATGGAAATTTCACAACTAAGAAAAAATGATCTCACCCTAATGGATAGGTTGTTAATTGAGCCTAACTTAAAGCTTCAGTCAGTAAAGTTTACAGATAAAGGAATTGATGACCGTCTTTCCAATATTCAGAGAAAGGTTTATCTGTTTGAGGCAAGAGATCTTCCAGAACCCCCCATAAATTTTACACAGTTCCTGGAGAGATGCATTAAATGTATCGAATCAAAAGAAGGAGAGTCATCAACAAAGTAAAAGTATTATTTGGAAGATATTTACTTCAAAGAAAATGGAAAAATGGAGAAGATCGTGAAAACGGTTTTGGATCTATTTTTTAACAAATAGTTAGTCTCTAAGAATTAGGAAATCACGAACCGTCCTAAGATTGGTGGTTTTGTATAAATGTAATTTTTCAAGACTAAGAAGTGGATTTTTTCTGGATGAATTGTAAAAAAGAAAAACTTCGTTTTTCCTGAATTAATATTATACAGATTGAAGATTCCAGATCTGGTCAAGCCTTAGTTTTGTGTTTCTCTGTCATTCAATTTTTATTTCATACTTTCGTTTGAAGTGTTTCATGTGGTAACTTATATTATAGTGATTGAACAGTTAGATTATCTAATCGTTTGCAGTTTTTCCTCTGTATCAACTTTCAGCGGATATAAGACCTATGAACGTTTTAGGACTCTGAAATTGCATGCTTATGCAAAGTTATCATCCCTTTTTCTTGTATTAACTTAAAATGAGATTCTTCTTAAATTGATGCCTCATTTTTGTTATACAACTACATGTTTCCTTTTTCTTCATTCTGTACACTGTCTCCTTTAAATTTGACTTAGATACTAGAAAAGGCCTTTATTTCTATTATACTGTTGATTCATAATTTGGAAGTTCTATTTTTATAAATTCGAACCAAAAATTTGCTACCCTTGAAAATATTTTTGATTTACAAAAAAGAAACCCTCAGCTTTCATGACTGTTCCAGTTACCAGACAACCCAATATAGAACCCGGTCTATCAAATCAAACAAGCATTGTGTTAAACCTATTCAATACCATCTTACAAACAACAAATACACGGGTAGAACTTGAAAGATCGTGAGTTGCAATTGAAAGGGATATTAGCATTCAAGAACAATGGGAATCTAGACAGAGACAGTTAAGGAACCAATTGTGATCTCGGTTTCCTTTAAGCTAGTTCTTTTTACCCATTAATTATCTCTACCTTTTCGGATGCCTTGGCGATATACTTTAGAGACTTAAAGTATAAACTCAGGAACAACAACTTGGATAGTCATTTTCAACCTGAATGGGAAAGATTCCATTTGGTGGGAGGACCTTAGGAATGTGAAAGGAATACATGAGAAGTAATTGTCATAGAAACAATTTGAGAAATACTTCAAGAATAAGTATCTATTAGAAAAGTACTTTGATGGGAAGACCAAGGAGTTCTATGAACTCAAGCTGGTACAAGTCACCATAGATGAATATATCAACAAATTTCTTGACATGATGAGGTATGTGCCCTACATAAAGGATGAAAAAGTAAAGATGCAACGATTTATTAGTGGATTGCCTCAATCCTACCAGGATAGAATTGAGTTTTATGAGACAAAGACTTTATAAGATACTATTTGAAAGGCAAGGTATTTCTATGAGCAATTCAAGAATAATATAGAACCCCATGAAGATTGGGAGAACAAAAAAAATTAGGGATTCAAGAAGAAGGGGTTTACATCCTCAAGATTTAAGAACCATGGGAAAATCTCTAGGTTGAGCCTTCCTATTAGAAGTGTGTATCAACAAAACTTTCCATCCTAGAGTGGAAATAAACCATTCAGAGCAGTCCCAAGTAAGACTGATACACAAAGAGAGAACCCTTGAAATGTTGGGGTTGTGGGAGAAGAACATCTGTTGAGGGGCTGTCCACAGAGGAAACATAACAATAGGAGGGTCTACAATGTCCAAGAGGCCACCACAGTCAATGATGTGGTGAGGAGCATGCCACAAATTTATGCAGCCTTGGATAATAGACAAGCTGACCACCAAGATTTAGTGGTGGATATGGAAGGTATGATTTCTAACCATCCTGTTTCTATTTTAATTGACCTTGGTTCTAATTTGAGTTATGTTACCCCTCAAACTATTGAGAAATGTAAATTCTAGCAAGTTAAACATGCTAAATCTTGGCTGGTGCAACTGTCCACTAAAACCAAAAGGAAGGTAACAGATGCCATACCAGCATGCCAATTCATTATGAGTGGATTTCCCACCCAAGCAAACCTAAACATACTTCCTTTAGGATCTTATGACCTGATGATTTGCATGGACTAGTTGGCTACCCATAAAACCAAGGTGGATTGTTACAATAAAACTTTGGAGTGTGACAATGAAGAAGGGAGAAAGGTAACCCTACAAGGGATTCAAAATCTTTTCTCAATGAGATAAATATCAACACTTCAAGTGAAGAAGTACTGCAGAAAAGGATGTCATTTGTATGCAATACAAGTGTTGGACTTTGTTGAGGATGAAAAACCAAGCCTAGAGGACCATCCCATATTGAGAGAGTATAAATATGTGTTCCTAGAAGAGTTACTGGGTCTACCTCCAAGAAAAGATATTGAATTTTCAATACAAATTTTCAATAGTTATTGGGTCTACCTCCTCGATCGATACGTGCTCTTTTCTCGAAGTCCACACTCCTACTACCGAATGCTTTGATGAATGTCTTGTGTGTCCTGATTTGACCCTCGTCAATTCTCCGATATATTCATCTTACAAGCCTGGAGAAACAAGTTCTCTTCACCTTGGGCCTTCTTTTTCCAGTTTCCTGTGCCTTGACAATCAGTTCCCCACAACCTTTCTGTCACATTCAAGTACAACACAAGTTTAAATCTCAAATCTATCAATGGTTGCACACAAAGGTGTGAGTGTTGGAGGCAGTGCTGTAGGTGGTGCCACAGGCAGCCAAGTACATCTCCCTAGAATTTTTGCTAAGGTGGCTACCAGATATGCACCTCTTGTCCTCCCAGTTCCCCTACATGACCTTCCAGAAAATTACATGAAAAATCTCCCAAAATTTACAGGGGAAGGCGATTTAACCGCACAAGAGCACATCAATTTCTTTGACCAATTCGCCAATATCCTAGGACTCGAACATGAAGATGTCTACTCCAGACTCTTAGTACAAACTTTTGAAGGGCAGGTCAAAACCTGGTTCTGAGGCTTAGCAGTGGGATCTTTAAGGTCATACGATGAACTCGAAAGTTCTTTCATCAGGAAATGGGGAGAAAGAAAAGATCACCTCTATTATCTGACTGAATTCAAGGCTCTTAGAAAGAAAATTTTTGAATCAGTTCTCGAGTTTACCCAAAGATTTAATAAATTGTTCAATAAAATTCCCATCGAGGTCAAACCTTCTCAGCCTGCAGTGAAAGTAACTTTCGCTGGAGCTTTCAACCCCAATTTTGCCTTACTATTGAGAGAGAGGAGATCAATAGACCTCACCAAGATGCAAGACGATGCCCTAGAAATCGAATCAAACATGATGGCTTCAGGAAAGCTAAAAACCAAAAAGGAGGCTGGGAACAAAGAAACCAGAAGATACAGAGAACAAGGAGGATCTTCAGGGTCAGGAAGATCTTTGGGAGACAATATGGACGACATGGCTAGGATAATTAAAGAACTGTCTAATAGGATTTCGAAAATGGAATTAGGCAGACTAAAAATGACCATTTTCCTAGAAAGGATTTCAGAAGGAATCCCAACCCTCAAATCCCACAAAGAAAGATTAAGAATGAGGATCAGAAAATCCCAACCCCCTTCAAGAGTGAAAACTTCCTTGGAGAGGAAGATTTAGAAGATCTTGAGGAATTAGAGGAAGATATAAACAATCTGGGTGATGATGAGCCACAACCCTATTTATTAAGACAAGATTATGAAAAAATCTTAAATAAAGAAAATAGATTGGAAAATGACCTAAACGATAGTACTTCTGAAGATTTGACCTACCAAGGTATTGCTGATGGTATAATGGCAGAGCTTCAACATAAGTACAATCTAAGGACTAGAAATAAGAGTGTTACAATCACCCAAAAGAAGAAGATCTTGCCTAGGAGCGAGACAGATGAGATAGTTTCAAAAAATGTTGAAAAACAAACTGTAAAAACCGACCAAACTGACACACAGCCTACCAAGACTAAGGTAGATAAAACACTCACAGTCAAAACATCGAAAGCGAAAGCTCCTGCAACTGAAACAAAAACTTCACCACAAAAGAAAGCTGATAAGAAGGGAGTCGAAGCCCAAAACATTGAGAATGACAAAATTGTGGGAAATTTCAATCTGGAAAATGAAATCAATAAAATCAAGATCCACATACCTCTTGTTGAGCTAGAAAAAAACCCAACGTACAGAAAATAAATTGCTAAGTTGATTAGTTTTTCGGAATATGAAAGCCAAGCCGACGTCACTAACTTAGAAGACGACAAGCCAAACATAGTTTTTGGCCCTCATTTCGAAGGCGACAAAGACACTGTTTCTCCCTTCTATATCACGTTAACCTTGTTCGACCAACTACTCCATAACTATATGCTTGATTCTGGAGCATCCCACAATGTAATACCTAAAGCCATTATGGATAAATTGGGCCTCGAAATTACTAGGCCTTATGGAGATTTATATTCTTTCGATTCTAAAAAAGTTAAATGTATAGGCATGATTAAAGACTTGGTGGTAAATCTGGCTCAAATACCTGCGAAAATCATTCTCATGGATGTAGTGGTCGCCGATATCCCTCCGAAATATGGTATGTTGTTATCTAGATCCTGGGGTGCCAAGCTTGGGGGGTCCCTCCAGCTTGACATGACATATGCTACGATCCCAGTTTTTGGAGGACAATTCACATGCATGTACAGAGAGACCAGGTTAGCATTCAAGGTAAGTGATCCATGCCACCCGAATAATCACCCTATATATATTGTTGATCATGATCTAGGTAATTGTATCTTATCCATTGACGATGATATTGTCTTAGGTATAGATGAAAGTTGTACAGAAGAAAAAACAGAAAAAGAAAAAAATAAACAAAGTGTATATAGCATTGGTGTGTGGAATATGTTTTTTGATGGNCTTGTTCGACCAACTACTCCATAACTATATGCTTGATTCTGGAGCATCCCACAATGTAATACCTAAAGCCATTATGGATAAATTGGGCCTCGAAATTACTAGGCCTTATGGAGATTTATATTCTTTCGATTCTAAAAAAGTTAAATGTATAGGCATGATTAAAGACTTGGTGGTAAATCTGGCTCAAATACCTGCGAAAATCATTCTCATGGATGTAGTGGTCGCCGATATCCCTCCGAAATATGGTATGTTGTTATCTAGATCCTGGGGTGCCAAGCTTGGGGGGTCCCTCCAGCTTGACATGACATATGCTACGATCCCAGTTTTTGGAGGACAATTCACATGCATGTACAGAGAGACCAGGTTAGCATTCAAGGTAAGTGATCCATGCCACCCGAATAATCACCCTATATATATTGTTGATCATGATCTAGGTAATTGTATCTTATCCATTGACGATGATATTGTCTTAGGTATAGATGAAAGTTGTACAGAAGAAAAAACAGAAAAAGAAAAAAATAAACAAAGTGTATATAGCATTGGTGTGTGGAATATGTTTTTTGATGGTGCTTCATCTTACCTTGGAGCCGGAGCAGGGGAACTCCTTATGGCTCCCTTTTTCCTATAGAATCCAGTGGAATGTGGACCACACTAATAACGTATGTGAGTATGAAGCCTTAGTATTAGGGTTGGAAGCCGCTAGGAGAATGAAAATAAAAAACCTCGAAATCTTTGGTGATGTCGAGATAATCGTAAAATAGGTAAACCGACAGTACCAAGCCAAACATCCCAGGCCTAGGTCTTACAGGAATTGCATCTGGGATCTGATTGAAAATTTCTTCTCCTCGGTCAAAATCCACTACATTCCAAGAACTGAAAACCAATAGGCCGATGCGTTAGCCAAAGCATCCTCAACCTTCACACCTCCCACTGCTTTCAAACTAAAATATCATATACAAATGAGACACTGACCTTCCATACCAAATAACATACAACACTGGCAAGTTTTTGAGGATGATGAACAACTGCGTAAATTTTTAGAATCAATAGAAGAGTTTGCTGAAACTCATGCCGACCAAGAAAACCAAAATGATCCTGTTTGGATCATGCAGGAAGGGGAAGACCCCCAAGAATTTCACGATAAAATCACCAATCATCGTATGCTTGTTCTAAAAAATAACCAGATCCCCAAGGGCCTGATTCCCTTGGAAAGGTTATTTAATAAAGAGGATATCCCATTAAGATCCACCTTACAACCGCAACCTGAAGAGGTTGAGGACTGTGACATAGGTACCAAAGAAAACCCTCGGTTGGTGAAACTGTCCAAATACCTGTCCCTAGAAAACAAAAGTAAATACACTGAGTTGCTTAGAAAGTATAAAGACGTTTTTGCTTGGTCTTATGATGAATTGAGAACTTATGATACTTCCATAATTGAACATAAAAATCCTCTGAAACCTAGTGTCAATCCTTTTAAACAAAAACTCAGACAGATAAACCCTATTCTGCTACCAGTAATTGAAAAGGAAGTCAAAACACTCTTGGACGCCAAAATCATCGTCCCACTAAGATATTCCGAGTGGGTGGCTAATTTAGTCCCAGTAAGAAAGAAAAATTGCGAAATCAGACTGTGTGTCGATTTTAGAAACCTGAACTGATCATCACTCAAAGACAATTATCCATTGCCTAAGATGGACCACGTTTTAGAGAGAGTAGTTGGAGCTAACAGAATGTCAATGATTGATGGTTTTTCAGGTTACAGTCAGATCGCAGTACACCATGATGATAAGGAAAAAACAACGTTCACTACCACTTGGGGTACCTTCATGTATGATAAAATTCCTTTCGGCTTGATGAATGCAGGGGAAACCTTCCAATGAGCCATGGACATTGCCTTCATGGGTGAGAAAGATAAATTCGTTGTTATCTATCTCGATGATCTGACCATTTTTCAAAATCTGATGCAGAACATCTAGTGCACCTAAAGCAAACTTTAGAGAAATGTCGTAAATTTGGTTTGTCCCTCAATCCCAAAAAATCTCATTTTGCTATGCAAGAAGGTAAGATATTGGGTCATGTAGTGTTAAAATATGGAATCAAAATCGATCCTAAAAGAATTGAGGCAATAGATACTATAAATATCCCTAGAAATGTAAAAGAAATCCAATCCTTCCTAGGAAAAATAAATTTATTGAGAAGATTTATCCCTAACTTCACTGAAATTGTGAAGATGATCACATATATGTTGAAAAAGAATAGTGAGATGAAGTGGACAAGTGAAGCCAAAGCATATTTTCAATGAATTGATGTAGGATCATCTCTCCACGTCATTCAGCCAGCCAACCAGCCACGTCGGCGCATGCATTCAAGGATGAAGAGAGGCGCAGCCCTCGTTTTCAAATTTGAATTTGAATGTAATTAAATGTTTTAGGTTGTTGAGCCATGAAGTCGTGCCTTTGTGTAGGAATTAGAGTAGGTAGGCCTTTAATGTTTGCAAGGCTAAGATCTAGATCCAGATGGTGGACTAGACAACCCATTCAATGTAATTGAATAGGGTAGGTAGGTTGGAGGGAAGAGCTCGAAGAGCCCCCTCATGTAAAAGATCAATTTCGATCTCATTTTGGTAGTAGTTGTAATAGTGTGAGAGGAGAGAGCATAGAGAAGAGAAGAGAAGAGCCGAGATCTTGTTACAGGCCGTGCTCAGGAACACCTTGTACAAACAGGCATTTGCCATTTAATATAAACAACAGTTTTTCCTGCATATTTCTGGTGTTAAAATGAATGTTTGTGTGTTTTCTTTTATGCTGCAGATGTATGCTAGACATTTGCAGGGAGTTGTTTGATTTTCAGGATTGAGAGGTTCTTTGTGGTTTCATGCTAGGAGGGCGTGACAAAGTACTGCGGTCTCTGGATACCAGTGTATAGTTGCACTTTTGAACTCTATGGAGTCAGACAAAGACGTGTCAGGAGGGCACCACAGCTGGAATAAAAAATTCAAGAGGAAGACCTCAAGGTTGTTGAATACCTTGGAGGCAAGGTTGTGTATGAGAAAACACAGTTGCAGAAAGAATCACTAAGGATTCTGAGAGCTCTGCCAAGTGGGCATTGAGCAGGTGTAAGGAGGACACATAAGACATAACTGCTGGATGTTCTGTAAGAAGATACTCTGCTAGGTGGGCATTGAGTAGGTGTGCAGATAGGCACAGGAGAAAATAACTCTTTGAGTTCTGAATTTGAAGAAGAATCCAAGAAGAGGGATCTTCACAGGGTTGCTAAACACCCTGAACTCTCAGCAAAAGGTTGCTTGAGTAGACCGAGTGCCAGGAGAGCCTTGTAATTCTCCATCTGTAGGAGAAGGAAAGAAGATTTATTCCCTTAAGGTCTGAGGAGAAGGAAAGCTCAGAAGAGACAACACCTTTGCGTGCATGCAAAGACTCTGGAAGTAGTGCAGGAGTTGTGGAAACCTCTTAAGGTTTCAGAGAAGGCCAAAGCTCAGGAGGGTTAGTGCTTTAGGTGCACGAAGTCGTAGCTGGAAGGAGTGCAGAGGCTAATGAACTCCTTGAAGAGTTCAGAGTTTTTAAAGCTTAGGAGGAACAATGCTTTTATATGTGCGCAGGTGAGAACTCACGATCGTGGAGCTCGCAGAAACAGAGTAAAGGTTGAGGCCTTTGAGAATTCGAAATTCTTCCAAATTTGAGAAGAAAGTGCAGAAGCTCGAGAGGAGAATAGTGCTATCAGATCAACCGAGAAGATATGGACCGTGGATTCATGCCCATGCATCGTAGAAAAGGCGCAGCGGGAGAATAGGTCTGATCCGTCAGATCTAGGTACATGAACCAACAGTCGTTGGATCTGTCGAGAGTTGCATGAGGTTTAAGTCCTCACGTGAAGGGAAACAGAAGCGAAGTCCCGAGAAGGAGATCGTATCAGGATATCGACATTCGGGAGTTTGGGAGTTCGGAGGACGAGAGTCCGGGCACTCGACCTCAGAAATAGCGAAAGGGCGAATTAGATCAGAGCCGTCCATCTACGGAAGGACACGTGTCGCAGAATCATCCGTTTCGGAGATTCTAGCACTGGGATTCACAGAGGTGAGTGCATAGACTTCATGAGTGGCGAAGTGGTGAAAGAATCCGAGCCATTCTTTTGGGAGCAGACACGTGTCACGAGATCACCCATATCGGGGATTTAGACATCGGAGGCCAGAGGAGGAATTTTTTCGACTTTGCGAGTGGCGAAGCTGCGAGAAGATCACAACCGTCCATATGAGGAGGACAAGTGGCAAAGATCAATATATCTCGCTAACTCGGAGGTTCACAGGGCGAGAGCCCAAAGGTTGGGTGCTCCAAGTCACGAAGTCGCGAGGAGCGAGGAGCGAGGATAGCCATTGGATCCAGGTCACGGGAGGGTCGTTGGATCAGGAACCCCATCACATTTCGTGCATTTGGGGGTTCAGAGGTTGAGAGAGGTCACTTCCGACTGCAGAAGTCATGAAAGTTCCAAGAGCTGAGGCTCGTGTGGACACGTGGCAGAATCGCAAGGTGGGCCTGTGGAATAGACAGGCGGACATGCATTGTTCATTGAAGGGAGTCAACACTACGTTGACTTTTCGTGTCTCGGGGGTTCGTAAGATAAGGGGACGGAAGTCCAACCTTTCGACTTATGAAGTGGCAAAAGGCGAGAAGCACTAGTGTTTAGCCTAGCCGACGGTCATGCACGGAAGGTGCTAACAGAGGAAGAGCTATAGCCATTTCGGCATTTCACGTATCGACACTTCGGGGGTTTAGAGGACAAGAGGTCAAGCGCTTGGGTTGCGAAACCCTGAAATAAGGTTAGGGTCATATGTGAAGTGGTTGTGTGGGCCAAGACGACGTAGCCCTGAGGGCTAGTCGCCGACAGAGGTGTTTTGGTATATCAGAAAATCGGTGATCGGGAGGTAAAGAGGACAAAGGATTTCTGTCATTGGGATTAAAGAAACCCCGAAGCCCGAAATTGCATTTCCTGTTGAGGAAAGGGTAGTGGTCATGTGAAGACGACTGTGGAGGTAAAAGAAGGACTTGTGGATTGGGTTTTAACAGAGATTCCAGTGAGGAATCAAAGAGCTGCTTCGACTCGAAGGTGAAATTGGAACAATCCTTAAAATCGGGAGGTCAGGCGTGGGACCTGCTGAGGTAGGTGCCTGGGTGTAGCGTCATCATGAATAAAAAAAGTTATCAGCGAAGCACCAATCTTAGCAAGTCCTGATTACACAAAAGAATTTCTAATTTTTTCCTTCGCCTCCGAACACACTATCGCAGCTGTATTGTTACAGAAAAATGAAGAAGGCTTTGAACAACCCATTGTTTTTTTCAGTAAAAGTATGAGAGACTCTAAGTTGAAATATAATATACTAGAAAAACAAGCTTACGCAATGGTAAAGACTCTCAAGGCTTTCAAAACATACGTATTACATTCGAAGATCATAACCTATGTTCCTACAAGCTCAGTCGAAGACATACTGGTTCAACTAGATAGTGATGGGAGAAGAGGCAAATGGTTAGCTAAGATTCAAGAGTTCGATCTTGAAGTCAAACCAACAAAACTCATTAAAGGCCAAGGTCTGGCTAAATTGTTGGCCGAATAGAACTTGCAGGCAGTTGGAATAAATCAGCTAGAAGAAGACGAGAGTTCTCTAGAAATAAATGAACTTGATTTCACTACTCCTACGGTTGATATTGAAGACAAGTTTTCTTCTTCAGTCTGGTATCATGATATTGTTTCTTATCTATTGACCCTTCAATGTACCAGTGAATTAACCCCATATAAATATAGGACACTGAAGCTGCATGCTATTAAATATTGTATTATAGACGGAAAACTATTTTGGAAGGACCCCCCTGGGTTTTTTGTTGAGTTGCTTGGTCGAGACCAAAACTAAAAAGGTTATAGACAAGGTCCATGAAGGAGTGTGTGGAGGACACCACGCTTGGCGAGCCACAACTTATAAAATATTAAGAGCTGGATATTACTGGCCCAAACTTTTCACAGATGTAAATACTAAAGTCCAAGCTTGTGTTCCCTATCAGTTGTTTACAGGTAAACATAAAATCCCAACTTTACCTCTAATTCCAGTTAAAGCCGAAGCCCCTTTTCAACAGTGGGGCCTCGATTTTATCGGAGAGATTCACCCACATTCCAGTGCTCAACACAGGTGGATTCTAACTGCAATGGACTATTTTACTAAGTGGGTGGAAGATATTCCCATGATAAGCACGACTGACACAGTTGTAATCAACTTTCTGGAAGAAAACATTTTATCCAGATTCGGCTATCCCCAAAAAATAGTCACCGACAATGCACAAGCTTTCAAATCGATGGCTATGGTAATCTTTTGCCAAAAATTCAGCATCATATTAGGACACTCCACAACTTATTATCCATAGGGCAACGGTTTAGTTGAATCATCTAACAAAAGTCTAACAACTGTGATAAAAAAAATATTGACTGACAACAAGAAGACGTGGCATATTCATTTGATATATGCTCTATGGGATAATAGGATAAGTACCAAAAGGGCGATCATAATGTCCCCTTTTTAGATTGTTTATGGTACCGATGTTATTTTACCAATCAATCTAGCTCTACCTATAATGAAAATTTGGAAAGACTCAAACGAAGAACCTAACGACATTACCAGGAGAGCAAACTAGTTGGTCGAAGTTTAGCAAAATAGGATTGAAGTAAACAAAAAGTTGCAGAGATATTAGGATAAGATGAAGGCTTTGTTTGATCATAAGGCTAAGGATAGAGATTTCCTCCCTGGAGATCTGGTACTAAAATGGGAAGACAGAAGAGAAGACGCTGGCAAACACGACAAATTCGACTCGATCTGGTCCGACCCTTATAGAGTCTCGACCTCAAATGGAGAAAATGATTTTTCATTAGAAAATCTAAATGGAGATATTCTAAGCACCCCTATAAATGGGCGATATCTTAAACACTACATGCAGTAATACATTTTCAAACTTTCATTGTATATACCGGTTTGTTTTCACGTTTTCTTTATT
>SNQJ01S0054195.1:21869-32924 GCA_010110895.2 Picea sitchensis | reverse complement strand
GAGGCCGACCAGTTTCATAAATGCGTCGTTTGGCAGGCGCGTGGGTTTTGCACCCCACAGCCGCGCATATGCGCTCCAGATACGAAAATGTTACGCGCGCGCGCACGCGCCCAGTGGGTGCAGAGCGCCTTGTAATTTTTTGGCCATTTTATATAGTTTTGACCCCTTTTGCTGTGCTGTGGAATTAACCTTGTGCCATGAATGACTGTTTTTCTGTGTTGACGATGCGGAGTTCTTGTCGCCCTGTGCGGACGAAATTTCAGTGATAACAGACATGGTGATCTCTTCGATAGGGTTATTGGAGCTTGATCTCCTTACCCTTGTCGTGGCCCTTGACATGTGTTCTTTCCAGAGCATTCTTCTTCCATCCAATGAAGATCTCTTGGAAGCCATGACCGAGTTTTGTCCCTTGATATGGTTTTCTTCCAGACAATTATCCTCTTGGAAACCATGATCAAAAAGAGTCAACGAGCATAGTTTCTCTTTTATGTGGAAAGATCGTTAAAAAATAAAACAAAAGCCACGAGCATAGTCTCTCTTCTCTGTGGAAAGCTCGTTAAAAAATGAAACAGAGGCTATGAGCATAGTTTTTCCTCTCTGTAGCAAGCTCGTTAAAAAATGAAACATAAATCTGGGGATTGAACCCAGAGCCTTGAGCATAGTTCTTTTCTTGTGTCAAGCTCATTAAAAAATGAAACAATCACCTCTCCCGTCAAGTCAAGTCTTTCTCCAAATCTCGTAGATGTCGAGCCGAGTCTTTCGTTAGGTCTCATATTTGAACCTTCATTTCATCCACTTGTATCCTTTTTCTCCATCTAGTACATAAATTGGTGACAACCTCAAAGTCGGTGAATGAATTGAAGCTTGGGGGGGGCATGTCTCCAGCCTTTGATGATCATTATGGAGTTAAGCCACTGGCTTTCATGCTGGGGGAAGAATATCAAACTTAGTATTTGTTCTTTCTCGTGCTCGTAAATACATGAGGATGTAACTGAGTATAATTTTATCACTTTTTCGGACTCGTAAAGGATATACGAAAAAGGAACCCCTTGGAGTCGTCTTTAAGCTCTTTTCATACTCTCTAAACGTGAAACAATTGCAGAGTGATCTTGCTTCCTTTCCCACTCGTTAGAAGGTTTGAAAGGGCATCTTTCGAGTGATAATTTATCTCTTTTTAGACCTCGCGAGACTAACATTATGAAAAAGGACCACATTGGAGTCATCTTTAAGTCATTTTCAGACTCTCTAAATATGAAAAACAACTGAGTTTACCTTCTTTGGACTCGTTAAAACAATCATACATTGAAGGGCCCATATGGGATCAAACCCTTACTTCTTCTAGTTTGTTAAACAAAGGAAGAGGAACTTACCGAAGGTGAGTTATATCAAGCATGTGCTACCCTCCTCGACCTTGTTAAATTAAAAAAAGGTACTCGACTATCTGGATGGGGGAAAAAATTGAAAGAAGCAAGCCAAGCAGTTTTTGAGAACTTTACTAGTGACCTTACAGTCGCCCTTGAACATGGCATTTTATCTTTTCACACATTTCAATATACCAAACCTCTACACTAAACCAATCCTTTGAGTTTCCTTACTCCTTTGGGTCACCCGATGTAAGTCACAGTATCCATTGCATTATCAAGTTTTGGTCCCTATCAAGTTTTTGTTGTCATGCCTCAGTGTTCAAGGGAAGTATCTGCCTCAAGAGTCACCCATCACAAATATCTTGTTTCAATACTCGTGTCAGTCCATGTTCATTTGATCCACCAATTACATCTCTTCATCCATTTTGTGTCGTTGATGAGGGATACATCAAGGCCTTCCTTCGACGAGTCTATTCCTGTCGACTTCAGCACACTATCCAGGAGCTAGACTTATAAACCAGTTAGTACTTTGGGACCTGCATGCCTCAATGTCAGGCCTCCTTGCATCTGACAATGGGTTTACATCATTGACCTCTAATCAGATGATTCCACAGAAGTTTGACTTCATATCATCCATTCAAATTTTTTGGAATGTACTAGGGTACCTTGGGAATCATTGACATCAATAGTGATTTCCCTCGTGTTTGTTAACGGTTTACATCATTGACTGGTAATCAAGCGGTTTCTACCATGTTCAACATCAAGACATCTATTCACATGGTTAGATTTGTACTACATCGGGATTGGTAAGAAGACCCTATTTTGAGTCATTCACTCTAATATATACTTTACCCAGGTTGTGACGGAGTTTCTCTTGAATATTGATACATATATTGTCACATAGATACACTTTGTATTGGTTTGTGGCTATGTCTTGTCATCTCGTAGATCCACAGTGTATTTTTCCTGGCTAATCAGTTCATGTCATGGAAGTATAGATCCACATTGTATGTTTAGTGGCTATACCTTTTTGTCAATATAATTATGGATCCGCAGTGTATTCTATGGTGGCTATACCTGAAAAAGTCTTTATCACTCAAGCATAGGTATGTCTGCCTTAGGTTTGAAACATGTCATAATATTTGTTTGATGATTGTGTGCATCTTTTTCCAGCCTCTCTGCATCCATACCCTTGTTTGAAAAATTCTACAAAGTACTTCAGTCATCATCGTCTTCTGACTTCGCACTTTGGGGGGCAATCTGTTACACATCAAAATTACTCACTTCAATAGTGTCACAAGTTTCGTCATTACAAGTGTTGTAAGTTTTGCATCTTGTACGCAAGTGTCGCTTCTTGACCATAAGTGTCGCAAACATCATACTGCCATATTTCCTATGTCGTGTCTCTAACGATATCATAAGGACACTTAAGACACCTCAAAGACTGGTTTTGAAGAGGAGAAATCACTTGACAAAGAGTACAAGCCTTTTGCCACTAAAAAAACTACTTAAAAATGATTTTTTTAAGGCATCTCTCCCCTACCCACTGTCAGGGAGCATCAACGCTTGCTAGCCTTCTTTGGGGGAGCATTGAAATGCTTTGTGCACCCTTTTGGGGGAGCATTATGCTTCCTGAGCGAATTTTGGTTTGTTGAGATAAATCAGGGAAGAATCCCCTCAATCTATGAAGTTGGTTGGATTTGAATATGAGTTCAAGGCATGATCATAGCGAAGATCCAAAACTGAAGGACAGGAATCCTCAACTTATCCAAAATATGTCTCAAGTGGTTGGGCCTCTCCAAGCTTATATAAGGAGGCATTCTCATGGTGAAAGAGAGATGAAAACATTGGAAGTATGAAATCTATGATCTCATAGGAAACATACAGTACAAAGATGGAGAATGAGAATTACACCAAACTTATGATCCCATAAGTGAGATGCCATTGAATCATAATCCGTGTAGATTACTTGAGCAAAGGGCTTGGACAAGGAGAGCTAGAAGAAGTTGTTGCACCTTCATCAGAGGATTGTAAGTACTCTTCATTTGTTCTCATTAATATACATACATGCTTGGCCTGTTTCTTTCAAGTTTATGTTTGTTCCACATGAACTTGTCTTCAGTAGATAGATCTATATTTGAGCTAATCTCAGTAGAATAGGAAGCTTGTTGTATCTTTGTTTGTTCTACAGGACCTATCGAGGAGCTTGGTATTGAAGCTCAGCTTGGAATTTGCGAGGACAAATTCCATTTAAAAAGGTACACTTTTCTTCTTCCCTTCATTCATTATCTTAATTAGATCTAAAAGGATGCCAATGACCAATGATAGCACCCTTTTTGTCTTGGTTTTAGGGGTCTAGATACCAAGAGGGAATCCGCTTGTCCACAAGAGGATTCACCTGTAACACTAAGTGTACCATCCTTTTTTTTCAAAAACAAGGTTGGTGCTCCCCATGGAGACACACTAGGTCGGATGTAGCCTATGTCCATCATTTCTTTTAGTTGTAGTTTGAGCTCAAATAGCTCTAGCATACTCATTCTATAGGGTGTTCTAGAAACTAGCACCGCTCCTGGTGCAAGTTCTATTGAAAAGTCAATATCTCTTCTTGGAGGTAGACCCAGTAACTCTTCTAGGAACACATATTTATACTCTCTCAATATGGGATGGTCCTCTCGGCTTGGTTTTTCATCCTCAACATAGTCCAACACTTGTATTGCATACAAATGACATCCTTTTCTGCAGTACTTCTTCACTTGAAGTGTTGATATTTATCTCATTGAGAAAATATTTTGAATCCCTTGTAGGGTTACCTTTCTCCCTTCTTCATTGTCACACTCCAAATTTTTATTGTAACAATCCAGCTTGGTTTTATGGGTAGCCAACTAGTCCATGCAAATCAGCAGGTCATAAGATCCTAAAGGAAGTATAATTAGGTTCACTTTGGTGGGCAATCCACTGATAATGAATTGGCATGCTGGTATGGCATATGTTACCTTCCTTTTGGTTTCAATGGCCATTTGCACCAGCCAAGATTTAGCATGTTTAACTTGATACAATTTACATTTCTCAATAGTTTGAGGGGTAACATAACTCAAATTAGAACCAGGGTCAATTAAAATGGAAACAGGATGGTTGGAAATCATACCTTCCATATCCACCACTAAAGCTTGGTGTCCATCTTGTCTATTATCCAAGGCTGCATAAATTTGAGGCATGCTCCTCACCACATCATTGATTGTGGCAGCCTCTTGGACATTGTAGACCCTCCTACTGTTATGTTTCCTATGTGGACAGTCCCTCAGTAGATGTTCTTCTCCCACAACCCCAACATTTCAATGGTTCTCTCTTTGTGTTATCAGTCTTACTTGGGACTGTTGCGAATGGTTTATTTCCACTCTAGGATGGAAATTTTTGTTGATACACACATATAATAGGAAGGCTCATCCTAGATATTTTCCCATGGTTCTTAAATCTTGAGGATTTAAACCCCTTCTTCTTGAATCCCGAATTTTTTTTATTCTTCCAGTCTTCATGGGGTTCTATATTATTCTTGAATTGCTCATAGAAATACCTTGCCTTTCGAATAGTATCTTCTAAATTCTTTGTCTCATCAAACTCAATTCTACCCCAGTAGGATTGAGGCAATCCACTAATAAATCATTGCATCTTTACTTTTTCATCCTTTATGTAGGGCACATACCTCATCATCTCAAGATATTTGTTGATATATTCATCTATGGTTGGTTGTCGTGGCTTGAGTTCATAGAACTCCTTGGTCTTCCCATCAAAGTACTTTTCTAATAGATACTTCTTCTTGAAGTATTTCTCAAATTGTTTCTATGACAATTCCTTCTCATGTATTCCTTTCACATTCCTAAGGTCCTCCCACCAAATGAAATATTTCCCATTCAGGTTGAAAATGGCTATCCGAGCTGTTGTTCCTGAGTTTATACTTTAAGGCTCTAAAGTATACCGTCAAGGCATCCAAAAAGGTAGAGATAATTAATGGGTAAAAAGAACTAGTTTAAAGGAAACTGAGATCACAGTTGGTTCCTTAACTGTCTCTGTCTAGCTTCCCATTGTTCTTGAATGCTAATATCCCTTTCAATTGCAGCCCAGGATCTTTCAAGTTCTACCCGTGTATTTGTTGTTTGTAAGATGGTATTGAATAGGTTTAATGCAATGCTCATTTGATCTGATAGACCGAGTTCTATATTGGGTTGTCTGGTAACTGGAACAGTCATGAAAGCGGAGGGTTTCTTTTTTGTAAATCAAAAATATTTTCAAGGGTCACAAATTTCTGGTTCAAATTTATAAAAATAGAACTTCCAAATTATGAATCAATAGTATAATAGAAATAAAGGCCTTTTCTAGTATCTGAGTCAAATTGAAAGGAGACAGTGTACGAAATGAAGAAAAAGGAAACATGTAGTTGTATAACAAAAATGAGGCATCAATTTAAGAAGAAATCTCATTTTAAGTTAATAAAATAAAAAGGGATGATAACTTTGCATAAGCATACAATTTCAGAGTCCTAAAATGTTCATAGGTATTATATCCGTTGAAAGTTGATACAGAGGAAAAACTGCAAATGATTAGATAATCTGACTGTTCAATCACTATAATAGAATTTACCACATGAAGCACTTCAAACGAAAGTATGAAATAAAAATTGAATGACAGAGAAACACATAACTTGGGGTTGACCAGATCTGGGATCTTCAATCTATATAATATTAATTCAGGCAAAATGAAGTTTTTATTTTTTACAATTCATTCTGAAAAAAGCCACTTCTTAGTCTTGAAAAATTGCATTTATACAAAACCACCAATCTTAGTATGGTTGGTGATTTCCTAATTCTTAGAGACTAACTATTTGTTAAAAAAATAGATCCAAAACCATTTTCACGATCTTCTCCATTTTTCCATTTTCTTTGAAGTAAATCTCTTCCAAATATTACTTTTACTTTGCTGATGACTCTCCTTCTTTTGATTCGATACATTTAATGCATCTCTCCAAGAACTGTGTAAAATTTCTGGGGGGTTCTGGAAGATCTCTTGCCTCGAACAGATAAACCTTTCTCTGAATCTTGGAAAGATGGTCATCAACTCCTTTATCTGTAAACTTTACTGACTGCAGCTTTAAGTTAGGCTCAACTAACAATCTATCCATTAGGGTGACATCGATTTTTCTTAGTTGTGAAATTTCCATTTGGATTTCACTCAAATTTTCCCTAAAATTTAATTGATGTCTTACAATATTGATATGTCCCAAAAGTCCTGTACAATTACCTTTTCCAATATTTAATGACCCTTTGTCTAAAAGATCAAAAACTTCTTCACAGTCATCTCTGATTTATTTGGATATTCTTTTGCTTTCAGTTATGTTGGTCTCCCATAGCTTGAGCATGATGTCGCCTCTAATTTGCTCTGTGGCTGATACTTTTGTAGTTTTGGGTACCTCTCACCTGTCGAATATATAAATGTCTTTTGGAGAGTAATCCTCGTTGATTTGGCTTCTTTTTCCCTTAGGATAATATTATCAAAGGCATTATCTACTCCTTGAAAGTAATTATGAACAATTTCTATCTTGGAAATCAATTTCTATTTTTGAATGCACTTCCAGTGACTGGGCCTGGAAAGCTTTTAGGTCTATAATCTAATCTTCCATCGATATTAGTCTAGCCTGCAATTGTTCTCCATGCTCCTTTTGTTGAGTAATCTGTAGCTGACTTGTTTGTATTTCCTGGCTCATTTCGTCCAAACTCATTTTGAGTGATTGAACCTCTAACCTTTCAGCAACCCTTGTCTTCTCCAAGATTTTACTCATTTCTTCTCTAATGATTTCCACAACATTATTTAATTGCTCTCGTAATTGTGCTATGATTTTATCACTCTTCTTTATCCTGGTTATCATTTTTCCCATGGTAAAAAAGTTTGTTGTTTCCATGGCTCCCATGGAACCTTCTATCTCTGTAGCAAAATCTTCTTCCTCCAAATTTTGTCTGTCTATCAAGACTTTATTTTTTTAAACCATGTTCCCCTCCCTCTTATGCATCTCCTGTTTTAGGATGGCCTTCCTTTTTCTACTGAAAAAATAATCGGAAGGAGGAATCTCGTCTATGGGAATGGAGGTAAGGTCATCAACAAATAGAACTCCCATCTGTGGGAGTCCAAAAGTGGACTGTAAGGGGGTTAAGGAAGCTATGGGACTCCCTAGATCTGTATTTCCTTTCCCTCCTGCTTCCTTAGGCGTGTTGAGATCAACCCCTGGTGATGAAGTGGGAATAGGCTTACCGGACTTGTGAGGTCTCCCTGACCTTTTCTCTGCTTCGATGTTTTTGCTTGGTGGAGGCCTTTCCCTATCCTATAGGGCCTTTTTGGGATTTCCCTTCTTTTGTGCTTCCTGTTCAAAACCTGGTGGAACACTTTCTTGCTCCCGGGGGAGGGTAATTTCTTCTCCTTGAATTACTTGGGGTAGACCACTCCGTCGATGCTTCTAAAAGGTCTGAAAGATGACTTGCAGGTCGGACGACAGTGTCTGTACTCTTTCCAACACTTCTTTATAAGACTTGGTCCCTTTGAACATGTCATCCCAAGGGGACTCCTCATGTTCATAGGCTTTCATATTGTAGTGTATCAAGTGTTTGTTCACTAATTGATAAGGGTCATGCCTTTTGTACTCAATATTTAACAGTTTAACTTCTTTGAGTGCCTCTGCTTCCACCCTAGAATGTCCCAAATTTAGTAATGAAAATTTCCCGATGTGCACAGGGAAGATTGGCCAGGACTTGTTTTGAGCTGCCTTTAGCTCTATTCCAATACCACCTTTTACTATTTGGTGTGCTACTTCCCTACACACTAGTCTATCCGAAAGGAATTTTGGAAGCGCGTGAGGGGGGATTGAGCACCCATAAACCCTGATGTAGGAGAAGCTTTCTTCAATGAACCATTCTGGTATTTGCTTGAGGTTATTTGAAACTACTTCAGAAATGCGAGGATGTCACAGCCGAAAAAACATTTTATGCATGGGCATCACCATGAAATGGCAAATTTCGTAAAACGAATTTTTTGCATTTTCTTCCCATAGCTCAGAGTGATATTCGTGAATGGGTTTAGGGTGGGTTATGCTCCAAATCCCATTCATCGGGGGGAATGGAGTCATAAAACAAATTGCGTCCATGAGGTATGTTGACATGTAGAAGGCCACTGGTTGACCTCAGGCTCTTGCAGCTCTATAATCTGAAATCTCTTTGGCTATATTATCAGATAAAATCTTTTCCCAGTTGAAACTATATCCTTCTGATATTTCTTCTAAAAAGGGCACCCATTCTGCGAGGAAATGATAGGGATTCATTTTGCCGAAGAGTCTGCACAGCATCATGCCTACATAAATGATGTACTCATTCAAAGAAGCTATGGAATAAATTTCATGGGTATCGGCCCTAAATTTTGATGGACATCTCCACGAACCTTTGATTAAATTAGGGTAAGTTTGGTCTGCCTCAGTGCATTCCTTTCTCAAGAATTCCACTATAAATTCGGCATTGTAAATGAAATTAGGATTGGGTGAGAGTTTGTACATAACCTGGATATGTTTAGGTATGAATGAGCCAATAATGGCCCCTTGATCATTTAAAATGCTTCTCATTGGAATATCAACCTTGTCCAAAGCCCAACTGATCATGTCGGTGTACGCCATGAGTCGTGGGCGTGTTGCAATTTTGTGAAGTTCTGATTCTACTATGTTCCGAAGGTGATTCTCGGAGTCGTTAGGGGAATTTTTTATCTCACAGTCCAGATTTTCATAAATTTGTCTCCATGATTTAATTGAGTCGATAGCATGCGGTGTGGTGTATGATATGACATCTCCCTCTAGGTTGGAATTCTCAGTTGTATCTTCGCTCTTCTTGGGTCCCTTCTTTGGTGCCATGACTCTGTATTGGAACAAAAACCTATCACAGAAGAGAGGTGTGAAAGCTTGGCAATATTATCTTACTTTTGATAGAAAAAGCGAGAATAAGTTTCAAACCACAAACCTCTAATTTTCTTTTAACTCATTTTATGGTGAAAGTATTGATGCAGCTGTCAAGAATTTAATACCTTTAATGCAGAGAATATTTCTGAGATACGCATTTGTGTCACAGAAATAACGATCTATCCATTATTAATGTGGCCATATTTCAGCAATTCTAAAATCAACATTCAAAAAATTTCTTTTGACGAAGGCCGAAAAGAAAGTACCTAAGAAGTTTAATTACCATTAAATGTATTTTTAAAATGAAGTTAGTTCTCTTTAAATTTCGGTATTGAGTCACGACTTCGCGCTTCGGGGTTTCGGGGATCCTTCAGTATTGAGTTGCGACTTCGCGTTTTGGGGTTTCGGGGATCACAGTTACATGAGGTATGTCACCACTAAACCCCGAATCACGAAATCGCGATGAGATTAGTTTTAAGCCTTAACTTTCGTATTGAGTTAGGACTTCGCATTTTAGGGTTTCAGGGATTGTGGTTACATGAGGTATGTCACCACTAAACCCCGAATCCCGAAATCATGATGGGATTAGTTTTAAATTAATTAATCAGGATTAAGAATGACTTTCACTTCCTTCGGGAAATCAAGAATCGGGATTTCTCGATTCAAAATGTATTAAAAAGGTGTTGTTTTGAGTAAACCCCAAATCCCGAAAGATTAAAAGATGGTTAATTAACTCCTTTAGGGTTTTAAATTATCGCGATTTGAAACACTTTATAGAACATGTGTCTAGACTTTAATAACACTTGAGATTTCTGTCTCTAATTATAACGAAGAAATGAAATCATTTCAGGACTTCGGCACCGGTCTTTGGGACTGATAGTGAGGATTATACCTTATGAAAAGTCCAATCCCGAAAGAGAAAAATTTTAGTTTTAAAGGTGAAAATTTTCAAACCTAGCTTCAACATAGGCTCCAATTGGGGACCTCGTCTCCTTGCGGGACGAGGAGAACGGGCGAACTTATTTCGGTCTGTGCGACATAGCTGCGAAAACTACTAAGGGGATAAAGATCCCAACCTTAACTTCGGAAAACTTTCCAAACTAAAGCGTTTGACAATCTCGAAATAGGATCACTTGGATTTCCCTTTCTAAAACCGACCTCAAACTTGTGCAAGATAATCAAAACAAGATTAGTCATTCTACCAGTTTTTATTTGATCGTTCACATCGAGAGACTCTTAGAGTGTAATCTGGAATCCCATAATATTAGAGTGTAATCAGGCTTAAAGAAGAAAAATACCAAAGCATCTTGCAATTTGTGTATAATAGCTTTGTCCGTTATGGAGACATTGCTTCACTATTAGCGGGCATGTTCAGTACCCCGGTGAAGTTATCAGATTTTCCACATTGAATTTCCTTTCACCACTTCATTAATTTTAGCATTTAAATGCTTAGATGAGGGCAATCATATAATGAATTTCCTTTGATCATCTCTTTATATTAGATGGGGGCAATCGATAACGAATTTCCTTTCACCATCTCTTTCTATACATATTTGTTATGAAGTGGGGGAAATCAATAAGTATGTAACATACTCAGGGAAAAAAAAATTATTATAGCAAAGGTATGTCAACTTATTAAAAAGCTCTGGATTGATCTACTTTGGGCCCTCAAACACTCTAACTTTATGGAGAATCTCAGGGAAAATTTATTAA
>SNQJ01S0054193.1:6619-44953 GCA_010110895.2 Picea sitchensis | reverse complement strand
TCAAAATAATACTAAAACCAAACCAATCCCTAATATCAATGTCGATTTTCAACCCCTTGACATACTAACAAAATTAACCACTCTCTATTCCCATTGCCCCTTCCTAAAACATGCAAATTCTCCATAGAAACAGGAACTAAGAAAAAAAACCAAGGAACCAAGGCTTTCTTGGTTGAGAGGAAGGAAAGTACCTGCACTGAGAAGATGTAACATACCAAATCCCCCTCCCCTAGATGCCATTATGTAGAGTCGATTCTCCAACATCAGACCTCCTCTCTTGGAACTCAAAAAAACTCACAATCTATACTTCCCTCCCTTAAAACATAGGCCAAGTCACAAGGAGATAAGAGCCAGATATACCACCAATGGTGCATTGTCCCATATGTCAATGGAGAATGCACCAGAGTGCATTTAATTGCCACAATCATGAATTGAATTGTCAAATGTGGGAGTTGTGGAGGCCACATGTTATCTGTCCTTGCATATCCTCCAGTTGTTGATGTGAATTTACTACCGATTGGGTTGAGTGCTATTGATTGTTTAAGTTATATGGGTAGTTCTTGGAACCCCATTTTAAATGATAAAACTTGGACTTAATGATCATGCCACCTTGGCCCAATAGTCGACTTCATCATTGAGCTCTCTTTTGAAGTGATACAAATAAACTTTGTTGAAATATGTTGTGGCTCTCTTGATGGCCCAAGTGAGAGAACTCATTTTGATCCATCGCGGATTGGTTTGATCCTTCACAACTCTAATTGTCAACATTGAGTCTCCAAGCACTGCCAAGGTTTTGATTCCTTCATCCTTGGAAAAGATGAGGCACCTGGATTCCTTCGAGATCACGAATAGTCCTCCTTCGAGATCATGAATAGTCCCCCTCGCATCTGCCACCCCTAATAAAGTCTCAATATTAATCTCGATTATAAATATGAAATTTATTAGATAGTCATTCCAAAATTAATTAAAAAAAACATTTAACAATAAGCTTAAAATATTAAAAATTTAGAATGAATTATTATTATTATTATGCCACGTTTTTTCTTCATCAATTTATTTTAAAAATTCAATTTACACGTGTATAAAAATCATGTATGATGTTGTCAATAATTACTAACATGTGAATTTGTTCAATTCTACTCAACTTTTAAAGACATAGAGTAGTCATGTTAATTTTATTTTGATTCTACTTCAACTTTTAAATACACGGAGTAGCCATGTTAATTTTATTTTGATTTAAACTATGCACAAGTAATACATTATCATAAGAGTGTTGCATAATTATTTTAGCTTTTCACTTCTAATTACATACAATTATTGCATTAAAGTATTTCTACAAAGCAAATTGGATGAATGGATAAGGATGAACCTGGGCAAATGGATAAGGATGAGAAAGGATGAACCTGAGCAAATGGATAAGGATGAACCTGGGCAAATGGATAAGGATGAACCTGAGGAAGGATAAGGATAAGGATGTTGTATTTTAAAAATTCAATTTACACGTGTATAAAACTCATGTATGATGTTGTCAATAATTACTGACATGTGAATTTGTTCAATTCTACTCAACTTTTAAAGGTATAGAGTAGTCATGTTAATTTTATTTTGATTTTACTTTAACTTTTAAATACATGGAGTAGCCATGTTAATTTTATTTTGATTTAGACTATGCACAAGTAATACATTATCATAAGAGTGTTGCATAATTACTTTAGCTTTTTACTTCTAATTACATACAATTATTACATTAAAGTATTTCTACAAAGCAAATTGGATGAATGGATAAGGATGAACCTGGGCAAATGGATAAGGATGAGAAAGGATGAACCTGAGCAAATGGATAAGGATGAACCTGAGTAAATGGATAAGGATGAACCTGAGGAAGGATAAGGATAAGGATGTTGTATTTTAAAAATTCAATTTACACGTGTATAAAAATCATGTATGATGTTGTCAATAATCACTGACATGTGAATTTGTTCAATTCTACTCAACTTTTAAAAGCATAGAGTAGTCATGTTAATTTTATTTTGATTTTACTTTAACTTTTAAATACATGGCGTAGCCATGTTAATTTTATTTTGATTTAAACTATGCAAAAGTAATACATTATCGTAAGAGTGTTGCATAATTACTTTAGCTTTTTACTTCTAATTACATACAATTATTGCATTAAAGTATTTATACAAAGCAAATTGGATGAATGGATAAGGATGGAACTGGGCAAATGGATAAGGATGACACCTGACAGTAATTTAATATTCATTCAGCATCTACTTTATGATTTTCATAACTAAATTATCTATAAATAAGGTGGTAACCTTTTAATATTCATTCAGCATCTACTTTATGATTTTCGTAACTAAATTATCTATAAATAAGGTGGTAACTTGGAAGAAACTGGTAGCCGGTTTCCAGTGGAAAGCTTCGCGTCTTTCTGTGCAGAGGCCGGGGGAGCGCAAGCAATCTAGGTAATGCCCATCCCCCCTATGTATGTATGTGTTTTGTCATTCGTAGTATTCTCTGTTTGTTTACTTATGCGTCCTTTCTTTATTCACTCTCTCTTCGTTCTCCTTTAGCGGTTTTCTTTTCCCCGCTCCGTCTTGTTTCACTATGCTACGTGCTTGTCCCCGTTCGCTTTAGGGGGTGGGCTGCCTTATTAGGGCTCGCTATGGTGGGCTTCGCTATGACTCAATTGCCTGCCACGGGCCCTCCACTGAATATCTCTCACTAAATATCTCTGGCGAGCGAGTCTTAAAGCAAAGCCACTCAGTCAGTGGGCCTCCTCTTGTAACCCACTGTAGGGGCTTGGGTTTGTTGCATCTTTCTCGAAAGGCAGGCAGGAAGGGGCCTGAGACTTGATCAATCAGATTGTCCATTGCCGATCGCTCCCCGCATAAACACATCATAATTATCGATCCAACCGAAACACATGCCATGTGACTGTGTTGTGACTGTGTTAGATCCAACCGAAACACCATGTGAACAAATGCTAGTCGAAGTGAGGCATAATTACATATATAATAGCAGCCACTTATTTCCTCGGCGAAACAGCCACTGATTATTTAACAAAGTGGGTAGAGGTCTAAGTGGAGATGGGGAGGCTACGATCTGCCGATCTCCTACCTTATAATCTCCACTAATTGAACGATCGAAACGACGAAGTGATCTAGCTCCTACCAAGTGCGAGGGTGCATTGTATAATAAGAGCATTAGCATTTCCTCTCTGAATCTAGATACTCAAATGATCAATTTCTAGTTCATTGTAGTAGTAGTCTATCTTCTCATTCCGATCATACCATCCATAATAGGGATCGTACTGTCAATCTCGAGTCGAGGTCGGAATGGGATCGGGTCACGTCTTACCATCCATAGTTCCCATGGTGGGTATTATTATATTATATAGTGGATATCCAAGTAATGCATTTTGTAATCTTCCAGTAATGTAATGCGTTGCCATTAATGGCCTTCTTCAGCGTTAATTTTATTCTTATGTTTCTGGGTTGTCAAGAACGACTTTTCTTCCTTCCTCCTCATTATTTTTAGCCATAAGAAATTGATTTTTGAGATAATCACCCAAGGCTCTTTGCTGATATATATATGCCCCTGGTCCTCGTGTTATAACTTTCAGATTTTCAGTTTTAAATAATGTTAACTAAAGTTTAAATATCTTCTACATTGGTCAGCTTGAAGTATCAGAGCTATGGCGAGCTACTATGCCTCTACATTTTACGGTAATAGCTTGGGGGGAAGAAAGTGGGATGATGGGACATTTTCACGTGTCAAAAAGATTACTATGACCGCAAATGAAAAGACATTAACCTCGCTTCGGGTGCACTACGGTTTGGAAGGCCATCATTCAAGTGTTCAGGGGATTACTTTCGGAGGGGTTCAACACGGAGGAGCCAACGACAAAGTGAGAGAGGTAAGTCAAGAGTGCATGCATGCTCTCGTCAAGTATATAATATGAGTATCTTTCACGTTAATGTATTATATAGTGTAAGTTTATTTGTTGAATGAGTTTAATAGTTAAGATTATATGGTTTTTTTGGCCGATCATATGTTTAAATTAAATTTTTCTCTCGCACAAAAAAAATTTCAAATTAAATTATTATTTTTTTATGCAGTATTTTCTTGAGTCAGACGAATTCCTCATTAAAATGACCGGATATTTCGGTAATTACCGCGATGAGAGTGGCGCCGTTTACCCTATAGTTAAGTCTTTGACTTTTGAGACCAATCGAAGGAAACTCGAACCAGTGGGGCCACTGGACGGAACTAAGTTTGAAACTGATGTGATTGGCAAGATTGTGGGGTTTTTTGGAAGTGCTAGTGACAATCTCATTGACTCAATTGGCGTCTATATGCTGATGAACGAGAACGGAGAATAAAAAAATAATTTGATGTTTTAAGTTAGAAGTCTATGGCTAGATACTTGATAGGTTTTACTAAATAATAAAAACAGTGGAGACATTGTGTTATGTTTTATGTTTATTAGTCTTAACTAAATGTTAACGTGAATTATATGATTAAATTTAGCAGGTGATCGTTTATATTTTATGTTTAAATTTTCTCCGTCAAGATGATTTATATCATGGTTAAGAGATTATTGTAGCATTGATTTAGTATTTATGGATGTTAATGTGTTTTATATGATGGATTTTGATTAGATGTTAAGGTGATGGTTTACACTTTATATTTGATGTTGAAATGTTCTCATTTAACATGATCTATGTCAGGGCTTAAGAGGTAAATGTAAAATGTAGCATTGACTTAGTATCTATGGAAAGTAATGTATGTTAATGTGATTTATATGAAGAACCTTAGATAGATGTTAAGGTGATGGTTTACACCTTATATTTGATGTTGAAATGTACTTGGTTAAAGTAATTTATATCATGGTTAAGAGGTGATTACAAAATGTAGGATTGATTTAGTATGGATGGAAATTAATGTATGTTGATGTTATTTATATGATTAATGTTAGCTAAATGTTAAGTTGATGATTTACATTTTATATTTAAATAATATAAATGTCATTTGTTAAGGTGAGTATCATGGTTAAGAGAGGTGGTTACAAAATATAGCATTGATTTAGTATTGTATCATGGTTAAGAGAGGTGGTTACAAAATATAGCATTGATTTAGTATTGATGAAAATTAATGCATGTCAATGTGATTTAGCTAGATGTTAAAAGTGATAGTTGTCACTCTATATATTTTATGTTTAAATGTTTTTTTGTTAAAGTGATATATGTCATAGTTTAAAAGTGATTACAAAATATAGTATTAATTTAATATTCATGGAAATTAATATTTTAATTGTTTATAATTTATATTTTTTTGATAAAATGTAATATTGACTTAGTGCTCATGAAAATTAATTTCTTAATTTCTTAATTATTTATAATTTATTATTTTTTCGATAAAGTTGGAAAAATATTGATCTTTGGAGCTCTTGCTTAATTTCAATCATTAAAAATGAGACATTATTCAACCCAACCTAGATTAGAGGGTTAAAGTCACCAATATTTACCATCTAACATTGATTTTAAGTATTTTTTCCTCCTGAAGCCCAATCGGGGGCAATTCAGAGGACAAATAGAATCCTAAACACATGCAAAGCTATCGTTGAGTTTGAATCCTTATTGATCATAAAACAATACAAAGATCTGGGGATGGTTATGATTGTGAAAAGTAGGGATAAACTGCGTGCAATTGTTTGTTTGTGATTTTGACAAGCAGGCATAATATGGCTCCTAAGAAAGAGAGGAAGGTTTGCATCTTTGTCTATCTCCATTAATGCATTTCCAAGTTAAAATATATTTTAGAAGAAGTCTCAGCCCTTTCAAAAACAATTGGGGATATGCATATATGGTTAAGAAGATATAGATTGTTTGTAAAATATGATTATGTGTCACACATAATTCTAGCCAATTCCAACAAATATATACACCATGGAACCAAAGAACATTGACCAGCTTGGAAAAATCATCCAACATATCAAAAGGAACACATGAGGTGTCGAGGGAGATAGTAAGAGGTTGTGAAAATTAATGAATTTGTGATGGTATTTCTGATTGCAATCCACCTTTCAAAGGTTGGAAGACTATGTGAAATGTCAGGGATGCTAAAGAGGTTTTTGTAATTTTCATTTTAATTTTGTATAAATATATGTAATGGATTTAAAGGAAAAGGAGGAGGAGAATTTAGAGAGGAAGAATGATGTAATTTGAAATTAAGAGTATTTTGTATGCATTATTAATGTTGTGGAAGAATTTTGGTGGATGATTGATTTTTTCCCTCTTTTATTTTGTTATGTTCTTTTATGGCTCAATTGTGACTACATTATTTAATGATTTCAAGTAGTTTATGTTCTTTTATGGCTCAATTGTGAGTACATTATTTAATGATTTCAAGTAGTCTGTGTTAATTATATTGTGTTTAAATGTTTATTTGTTAATATGAGAATGAAATGTATATGAATTATGATAGATCAATTTTATTTATTTTGCTTTATGAAAATGTCATTTGAATATGTTAAGGTTTTTAATTTTATGTGAAATTTCTAGTCTTTAATTTTTAGCATCTTTGAGTTTACTTTTGTCTTGTTTCAATTTTTTTTTTTAATTTTTTTTAGCATTTTCTTTTATGCAAAACACATATTTCATTAAATTTAAAATTATATAGTGGATCTCTAATTTAAATTTTAGTGATGTCCATTTTTTTCAAAATGAGAGATTATAAAGTTGTTTAATTCATTGCTTTGAATATAGATATTCACCATTTTTTGCTATAATATTATCATTATCATCTATATAAAATTAAATCCATACAAAGTTAAGTAAATATTGCACTAAAACTTTATTTTTTACATTATTATTATTATTATTATTATTGTATTAAAGATTAATTTCATGGAAGTTTACTTCATGAATAAGATAGTGTAAGAAAATTCTCACATAAATGACTTTAATAATGTGTTTGTTACTATTCTGAACTATTTTAATTATAATTTAACATAGTAACTATTGTGTCGGTTTGTTATTATTATAAACTATTTTAATTATAATTTAACATAGTAACCATTGTCTCTATGTTGAGTTATTGTTTTAATAGAAGGTTGACATATTTTCAGGTTAACAAGAGAAAATATTTATAAAAATAATCATCAAATTCAATTATAAATTAGAATAGCAAGATAGTAGTACAATTTCATTTTTCATATACAAGAGGAAAGTCTAGGGAAAAGCCACTCCACTTATTGCAAGTGTTTAAATGTTTAGTCATGAAATATTTGAACATATTATATTGAAAAGAACTCTAATTAACTATTTCAATTCAGTTTTAATAGAGCAAATCTAAAAAATGTCACTTTTAAGTGCATTATGGTATTTAATTATCCAATTTTGATGGAATGAGAAGTGTTCTACATTCGAATCAATGATTTAGAATGCTAATAGAAAAATATAAATTGATTTTATTATTATTTACTTATTTAATTATTTTTTCTAAATACAAGAGGGAAAGTTCATCTTAATTATTGTAAGTGTTCAATATTTAAATACTTTAGTGAGATTGAATCTTTTTAAAATGAAAGAGTAAACATTTGTTTAATTCGCTATTCACTACTTTGAATATGTTTATTATATAAAGTTGAAGCAAATATTCTACTAAAATTTGGATTTTTTACAATATTTTTATTTTAAAAGCGAAATTCCTCAAGGTTTGTGTGATTAATAAATTGTGCAAGATCTTTTTTATCAATAAAGTTATCTAATGACATTAATATTGTATTGGTTACTATTATTAGTCATTTTAATTATTGACATAATAACTATTTTGTATATATTGAACAAGTTATTATACTAGTATGAGGTTGGTATCACATTAGAGTGATCTAAAATAAAGATATTGTATGGCATTAGATTGTGTTTGTTACTATAACAATTCTAATTATTGTAATAGTAACTATTGTGTTTTTGTTAAGTATAAGTTATACACGAGATTTACTTGTTGGCTAATATTCTATCATGTTCATTCATAAAGGAGATTTTAAAATTGTGAAAACAATATATTGCTTCATATTAAAGGGTGGGAGGTGTTTTTTAATTGAAGCAGGTGTTTTTTAATGGTGTTTTTTAATTGATAGCTTGTTGGGAAATAAATTAATGTAAAATTGTGATATCCCCCTATAACTCGAACTAAAAAAAAAATTGTTACAAGGAACTTCTTTCATTTTAAAAAATTGTTACAAGGAACTTCTTTCATTTTCCTCTTTCTTTATAAGTAATTATATTTGTCAAAGAGATCAAACTAAGATTTTTCTTAGATATAAAGTAAATATTTACAAACAAGATAAACTACCATTATTAACTCTTTTGTTCATATATATATATATATATATATATATATATATATATATATATATATATATAAAGTATTACACTTTGAAAAATTATTAGCATTTCAATTCTTGAACCACTAGGCACACATGATAATAGTTCACTTAGATAATAGTTCACTTACTTGTTTAAACATTTGGAAAAAAGGGTTGAGGGCTTGATCTATGTTTGTTTACCAATTAATGTCTTGAACTATATGTACAAGTGGCTTGGGATCAAACTCTTGATGTACTAGGAAATGTAGGTTAAACACCGAGAGTCTTCAGGGCATCCAATTCAGGTCTATATCATTAATTTTTAGTCACATTTTCCAAATGCATATCAAACTCCGTGTTTATTTATATTCTAGTTTATTATCTAGATAAAAAAAATTGTATTTTAACAAATATTTTATATATAACACATGGACAATATTGATTGGACTATGTAGGGACATAATCTAACCAACCACTATAGGACCCTATCCTCTCTAAATTTCCAAAAAGAACTGGTAGTTGTAATGATTTTTGAAGTGGTGGAAACTCTTTAGAAACCTTGGATGCAAATACGAGAAGGTTTTGGGGACCTGAGTCGTGATCAGACAGTTAGAGAACATTTTCCAAATGCATATCAAACTCGGTGTTTATTTATATTCTAGTTTATTATCTAGATAAAAAAAATTGTATTTTAACAAATATTTTATATATAACACATGGACAATATTGATTGGACTATGTACGGACATAATCTAACCAACCACTATAGGACCCTATCCTCTCTAAATTTCCAAAAAGAACTAGAAGTTGTAATGATTTTTGAAGGGGTGGAAACTCTTTAGAAACCTTGGATGCAAATACGAGAAGGTTTTGGGGACCTGAGTCGTGATGAGACAGTTAGAGAACATGTTAGTGACATAATTAAGTTTTTTTTTTAGAGAAAAATCAATAATTACAGAGGCTCAAATCCTACACGGATTGATAAAACATGCAACAAAGTTGTTGGGTTTTTTAGTGGCTAGAAATGCATCAAAAAATGTATTGAAAATATTATCTTGATTTGGAGAATCAAGAAAAACCAATATTCAAGTTACTCACATGGAAATTAGAATTTCTACTGTTGCACCAGGAACTTCAAGAAATCGAATGGTGACAATGATGTCAAAATTGTTGTGTGTTTCAAGAAAAACATTGCAAAGGCATATTAAATTCAAGTTCCATAGAGATGAAAATGATGAATCTACTTGTTGGGCTCTTATTTGTAAGCAACTGCATCCAAATAGACTTCTACAAGGTGTTAGAGAGAATTTGGTAGAGTTTTGGGAAATACATTCTCGTGTCGTATCAATAAGGAACATTTTTTGTGATGGTGCCTATATAGAGGTGTGTATGATGAACATTTTAATCATTTTATAGAGATGACACAAGTTAAATTATTTGAGGAATTTCAAGAAATAAATCCTAACATTAACATCATCATTAACATGTTTGATAAATTGAAATTGTGGTATATTAGGTCGAAAATAGTTCACAACACTTGTTGTCATTCGTACCATATTGATTTCCATTTCTAATATGACTTTGTAGATTTTTTTTAAAAGCACTAGCAAGGTGGCCCTCCTCTCATAACACACAATTTTATCCTAGTGATATTATACAAAAGAAATCTTGAAGATGTATTTTTTAGCAAAAGATGTATAGGTGGAAGAAGATGCTCTTAATGTGGTAATTTGACATCGTTCCATAGAATTTTTCCTATGGATCCTACATAGCCTATATTGTTAGATATCACAGTCACATGGATGATATATGATTATTTTACTATGAATCCATCATCTTCTTTGGGTGTAGAATCTAAAAGGATTAACATGCTTGAGGACAATTTCCCTATTTTAGAATTCATGGGGGAATTTCAAAACTAGAGCGATAAATTTATCAAATAATCTCACAATTCTAGGTGGTAAGCTTCCCAATTTAAACAATCTCATGAAGTATTCGAGTTGTGCATAATCTTATTAGTGGTAGAAATCACCAAAAATTACACATTTTTTATGTAGAAAAGCTCGAGATCCCAATTGGTTCCAGAATGTCTACTTGTTTGTAAATTTCCTTTGCCAACTCTGAATAAGGATTGGAGCATAATCCCACATCGCTCATAGTAATCCATGATGGTAGATTCAAAAGATTGAACATGAATAAATGCTTTCATGTGAAGGGGATGCACTAATGTCCTTTATGATCCTCTCATTGCCTTTAAACAATGTTGTAATGGATTTTGCCACATGGTTAACTGTTGAAGAGACTACCTTAACTCATGAGGTATACCATAAGAAACTTAGGAGATGATAAAATATATTAACCCCTTTTTTCTTAAGGTTCCTTTAGCCAATGTGTAGGATTGCAAATTTAACTCACTTGGGACGTAAAAGAAAGAAATTCTATTGAGATTAAGAGCCTCATTTTTATTATGAAGTATGATTGACACCAAATTGTTGTCTATCGCCCATTTTAATGTAAAAATAAATTTAATACCCATATTATAATTTGATTTTGCTATATTAACTATTACTCTTTACAATTCTATCAATATAAAATAATTTGTAAAATGTTTAAACTAAATGATTTTTTTTTTTTTAATAATATTAAATTTTTAATTATTTATAATAGAAAAATGATTTCATTTTTAAACTCAGAATTAAGAATTTATGTACAACACTTCAATTTTTTTAAATATTTTTATCACTTTACATTTTCTATAAACTTAAGAATTATAATTATTTTAAAATATTTATTAAAATAATTATAATTCTTAAAAGAATAAATTTTAAAATAAATAAATAAACATTTTTATAACATGATATATAACTTTATGAAATAAAATTTAAGATATGGGAAAAAAATATCAATTCATTTATAGACATGAAATAAGGGATAAAACCAATTGGTGGAGCTGAAAGGTGGGAATGAGGTTTTTTAAAAACCTACAACTTCAATGGCTGGTCTCTAATGGCATGTAGGTAACTATGTGACTTACTAAGTGTTTTCTAGCCGGTGGCTAGTCCCAAATGACATGTAGGTATATCTAGGTGACTACTATTTGATTTTAGTGGAGTTTCTACTAGCTAAGATGACGTTCCTTTCACCATTTATCATTAGTATTTTCTTGGCGATAGTGCGGGTAGACGGGCCACCACTATCTGCCTAAGGGGCCCATGCCATTTACTGGAGATGGTGTCATTTACCTGTCGTCCTACTTCCCAGGATTTGACAGTGCCATCATCTGTCCCACCTTTATGACTAGCCTTAACGACTATTGGAGTTGTTCTCTACTCCTCACTGGTCAAGGGGTTTCGTTGGAACCCTTCCCCGAGGCACTTTCATTGTGGTTGCTAGGTGGAGTGGTGAAGAACTAACGAGTGGGATTTGATGATGAAGGAGGTCATCAACGCACTCATGAGTGTGTCTGACGAGGAGGTGTGGGCGAGGGTGGGGTTATTCGAACCACCTACCAGGCATTTAATCTAGCATCGACATGGTAAGGAGACTTTAGTGATCCTTCACCCTTACCTAGCATTGTTTCATCACCTGTTGTGTATCCTCCGGTCTCTAGTGATCCTACTCCTATTTTATAGACTGTGGATACTACCTCTGGCCCGAGCTCTATTAGAGGGTTTACTAAGAGTCTAGGTATACCTGTGAAAAATACAGTAAAGTCTGGTTCGCGGAGACCCTTTTCTAAGAAATTGTGGCCTCCGAACAAAGCGAGAAGGAAGATGACTCTCGGGGATGATTTGGGGCTCGAGGAAGCAACTCATTTAGCATTGAACACTCTGGTTGGGCGGTATTCATACCGGCGAAGGTGCTCTACTCCTATTTATACCTGGGTAAAGAGCCATTGGCTTCTTGTTGTGGGTTATATACCGGAGGTATATTACCTTCAGCGCGAATGGTTTGTTTTCATATTTTACTCCCTTGAGGATGTGGATAAGATTCTCGCAGGTTTGAGGCCTTTTGATGGTGGCAGCATTATGTTAAAGCGATGGAGGTTAGCATTCAACCCTATCCAATATTATTTCCAGTTTAGGCATTTATGGGTTCTTTTACCTGGTCTCCCGTTAAACTTCTGGAGCTATAAGACGCTTATGGCAATTGGGAATTCTATTGGGCGGTTCATTAGTGTGGATGAGGAAGCACTTGGTGCTCCAGATAGAAAAATGGGCAGGATCTTAGTTGAGGTGGATATTCACTCGGGGTTGTTGGAGATCCTTAAGATTCAATGGAGAGATCAATTATACACGCAGAGACTGGATTACATGGGCCTTCCCTTTCGTGGCACTTTGTGTCACAGGACAGGTCACTTAAGAAATTCTTGCAAGGGTTTTGTGGCAGAGGAGGAACCAGAGGACTGTTTCCCTCGAAAACTGCAAAGATGTGATTCATCGGAGGTGGCATCTGTGGGCCTCGACAATCCTCGGTTTGGGACGTTGGATTGTCCATCTTCCTTGGATACAGACACTCTTATAGGTAAACTTCGATTATTTTGTCCAATATTATATCACTCGTTGACCTCGCTGGAAAGGTAAGTTCTGGATGCTTATGTTTCAGAGATTGGGATGTGTGTTCAGATTTCTCTATCCGTGTCGACCCCACAGACCGACACCACGGAATTAGAGCCCAGTAGTCCTTGCTACCTAGGAGACCAGACCCTACCAGTTACTCTTCCTTCACTTTCGTGGGAGGTGTCTAGGAGGTCCCCTCGGGATTCTTGTTTTCCCTCTGGGTCGGATACACCTGCTATTGTTCCTTATACTTTTTCGGTTGTTACTTTAACGACTGGGGAAGAGGTGAAGGATACTCCTATTCTTTTGGGTTTTAGAGAGGAAAAACCTAATGATCATACTCTGGTGGAAACTTTGGATAAATTAGTACCTCTTCTTCGCGAGGTGGGGGACTCCGTACCTCTTGTTACCTTTCTCGGTAGCTCTGTGATCCCTCCTCCATTATCTATAGACTTGTCCAAACAAACCAGGGGAAGGAATTGGGGGGACTAGGTCCAGCTATGCGTGGTCCAGAGGCCTGGGATTTGAGACCTCACCTATCAATATGAGGAGTGTGAGGAAGAAAGCCACACTATCTCATGTCTTACCTGATATTGTTACTATTTATACTGGTTCTGATACCAGAGCGCTTAGAGGATTAAAATCCCTAGCATTGGAAAAAATATGATCCTTCTCTCACTCAATGTTAGAGGGGTGGGAGGAGCCCCGAAATCTGCCTCCATGCATAGACTTATCACTAAAGTTAATCCTGACATTATTTTTCTACAAGAGACCTTGGTCGCGGAGGATAAGGCACGTCTTTTTATGCATAAATTTGTTCCTAATTGTTATATGTGTGTTGTTAGTTTGGTTGGCAACTCGGGTGGTCTATTGGCGACTTGGGACCCAAACAAGCTCACACTGGACCCTACTCTGTGTGGTGGGGGCATTTTTCTCTCGGGTGTCACTTTAGAAACTCAGCGTGTTATAAATTTACTAAATGTTTATGGCCCTTGTTTTGAGAGATTTTCTTTCTGGGATCATTTGGTATCTAAATGGATGTTAGCTACTAAAATTTTGATACCTGCAGGAGACCTGAACTTTACCACAGGTGCAGAAGAAATTTGGGGACAAACGACACACCTCGACATACATGCAAACTACTTTCTCGACCTGATCAAGGATCGTTTGTTGGTTGATTTGGCTCTGGATGTCTTGGTTCCTACCTAGAGAAACAACATAGTTGGGGGTGCTTTTATTGCTAAATGTTTGGATCACATCCTTGTTGCGGAAAGTTTGTTGTCTGTAGTTGGGAGGTATCGTTCTTGGGTGGATATTCCTTACATATCAGATCATGCTCTTGTGATAGCATATTTTTATTTCTCTCAGACAAGGGTGGCCTATCCGTTTAAGTTAAATCCAACTTGGTTGGTGGAGAAGGATTTTTCTCTGATAGTGAAAAAGGTATGGGGGGACTCTACTTTCCTAGAGAAAGTGGACATCCAACTAAGGTTTGTTTGGAAATTGAAAACTTTAAAGGCTAGAATCAAAGACTGGGCAAGACATATTAGGTGAGCAAAACTCCGCAAGTTGGAAACTCTGGAGGAGGACATCAATAGGGGATTTTCGGAGCTGTCGAAGGCTGGTTTTGACACTTCTGCTGAAACACATCTGAAAAATTTGGAATCAGAGCGTAACGACCTTCTAAGGATTGAAGAGGAGCACTGGCGACAAAAAATCCAAGCCACTTGGTTGAAATGTGGAGATCGTAATACAAAATTCTTTCGTAAGTTTGCTAGTGTGAGAAGAAATCAGAAACATATTTGGGAAATAGAGGCGGATAACGGTCGGTCCCTCTGAGGTCAGGAGGAAATAAAATATGACGCTTCTATATACTTTAAAAAGTTATATGCGATTGATGGATCCAGCGTTCCGATGGAGAAAGATAATATAGCCAGACGGTACCATCGCTTTGTGACAGAGGATGACAATTTAATTTTAGATAAACCTGTTACAAAATAGGAGATTTGGGTGATTTTATGTCACTTTGCAAAAGAGAAAAGTCTAGGCCTAGATGACTGGACTGTGGATTTTTTTACTCTATTTTTCGACCTGGTGGGTGATGACTTATTAAATCTGGTTGAAGACTCAAGGAGTAGAGGTAAGATAAAAAGGGCATTAAATTATACCTTTCTGGTTCTGATTCTGAAGGAGAACTCCCCTCGAAAATTTGGTGATTTTGGGCCCATAGCATTATGCAATTTGTGTTATAAAATAATATCTAAAGTGATTGCCAACAGAATAAAACCGATTCTCTCAAGGGCTCTTTCTGCAGAACAGTTGGGATTCTTGAAGCGGATAGAAATCCTAGATGCCATGGGGACGACGCATGAATGTATCCATAACATAACCTCTAAAAAATAGAAGGCCCTGATTTTAAAATTGGATTTGAAAAAGGCGTATGACTATGTTAGTTGGAACTTCCTTCATTTAATTCTGGCTCAAACTAGCTTTAGTGCGACTTTAAGCTCTTGGATTATGAGTTGTGTGACTAGCGCATCCTTTGCGGTGTTGATAAATGGCGAGACCTCAGACTTATTCAACAGTGAATGGGGACTTCGCCAGGGTTGCCCACTTTATCCCTTATTATTTATACTTTTTATGGAGAGCCTTAGTATTTTGTTGAAAAAGAGTCAAGAGTTGGGAGATTTGACATGGGTTAAGGTCTCTAGAGTAGTTAAAATTTTACACCTCATCTTTGTTAATGATGTACTCGTTATGACCAAGGCCTCCATTGAAGAATGACAGCTGATAAAGAATATATTGGATCAGTTTTGTAGCGTTTCAGGTTTACAAATCAATTTTAGCAAATCTACTTTCCACCATGCGGGTCTGGAAGCTGACGATCTGGCAAGTCTTAAGGATTTATTTGCTTTGAATTTCTTGGAATTGGTGACAGGATTCAAGTATCTGGGCTATTTTATCAAAGCGCAGAAAACTACATTCGAAGATTGGAGATGGCTTCTCAAAAATGTTGATAAAAGGATCAAGCATTGGTGTAACCGTTGGCTAAATTTGGGAGGACGTTGCATCTTAGTGAAGGCAGTTTTGGAATCTCAGGCGGTTTTCTGGATGGCTCTTGCGGTGGTTCCTACTTCAGTTCTTTCAAAAACTCGACAGATGGTTTATGATTTTTTTTTGGACGGGGGGTCATAAAGACCATGGTATACATATATGTAAATGGTTCCAAATTGCCAAACCGAAAAGTTTGGGAGGCTGGGGCCTCAAAAATCCTTTTATTTTTAACCAGGCGCTAGCAGCAAATTCTCTGTTGTTACACATTATTTTGGTCACCCTGATTATGAATACATAAACATGTGTTCAAGTTCCCAACATAATCTTTTGCCTGAGAAAAAGAACCTTCTTCTGACATTACAAAATGTACTTTTGGAAGGCCGTTGCAGGCTGCTCCATTTGCACAGTGTGGAAATACATGATTTCCGCAGGCTGCACTATAGCCATCACGCGGGATTTCCGCAAGATGCACTATAGGCAGGTCACAGAGACTCTTTAAAACTAAAAGAGGAAATAATTTCTAGAAGCCTCTAGAAGTGGAATCTTCTGGAAAAATGAGGTGGTGTCTGTATGGTTACGATCCTATTGACTCCTCTGATTTGATGGGATCATCCTCATCTCTTTAACCACTTCATCTTCTCCTATATAATGATAGGCTTCTCATGGGAAAAGTTAGAGGTACAAGCATAGAGAATTATAGATAATTGATGAAAGAATAAGGTTGAAGACTGTGTGAAGAATCCTATTTTGAGTGATGCTTGAGGTCTCTATTCGTCCATCAAGTTTTTAAGAGAAATCTTCATGCAAGTGTCGGAGAAAATGTATGTATGTGTCAGAGCGAAGGGCTACTGAAAGGGGACTTGCGACATCAAGGAATTCGGTTGTATCTTCTACCTTTCATTAATACAATACGGTGACATGTCTCTTTCCCATAAAATGATTGATATTTTGTTGCATAATTCCTTGATCATATGCATAGGTTGTCATTGAATATACTTTTGCCGCTTTCACTTTGGTTGGTTTGTGTCTCATTGCAGGATCAATATCACCAGAGCATCAGAGCAAAGAAGGATAAAAAAAGACATAAGGAAGCGATTCATAAGGTATGTTATCCATTCCTTCTTTTATAGTTAAATTCAATGATCGTAACTCAGGGAAAGCATCTTGTTCTGTCTCGTTTTGTTCTAGATCCAGGTGGATCTAGGGGGATTAGTTCATGTCCGCATCTACCGATTTACACGTAACAAAATTGGCGACTCCACTAGGGAAGAACAAATTGATTTTGGTTTTTTGTTGGCCATTTGTTCATATCCTATATTTTACATTCTGTTTCAGTCTCTGGGTTTGTGGGAGATCCAATTGGACTCACTGGTTTTAAAATTTTCCTGAGACCCTTTGTCTTTTTTAAAATTTTTTATTTTTTGAAAGACTTCCGCACTGCACCTTATAGGTAGCTCACGGAAACCATTCATTTCCGCACCCTGGTAGTTTCTTTCAGTGTAGGATTTCCGTGACCTACATGGTTATTAGCCTACGGAAACCATTCATCTCCGCACTGTGTTATACTGCCTTCCCGCGACGGTGTTTGAAAACTTTTTGGATTGGGTCTTGACCTCTACTATTGCCCATTTTTTCTTTAGTCAACTGGGATAATGTTTTTAATACCAGTTATGGACTACTTCTGATTGTTTTAACTTGATCTTGATTGATTTTGGCATCGAATACCTGGATTTTGATCTTTTTCGATTTTTTCTTTTGACTTTTATCGAGAAGGATATAATCTCTGGACTTGTGTCCGAGTGCATGATCGATTAAAAAGTCTTGGTTTGAATTTGGAATTATAGGTTGGTTAAACCTTCTGTATTTCTTAATGATCAGAAAACCGTTTTCTCGTTTACATTTGAAGAAACTTTTTCTTGTCATTTTGTGTTTCTATCTTCATTGAAAGATCGATTTGGGTACTTGTTGAGTGTTTTTCTTTTCATTGATTGCTTATCTTTTCTTAGTTCCATCCATTTTTGGTTCTTTGAAAGGAAAAATTAAAGTCTTTTAAGTCTTTTAGGTGATCATTTATGCAAAAACTATTGGCATTCAAAAAAATTTCTGAAAAAGAACAATAGTGAAATCATATCTTTTTTTATTGTTTGGTGCTACATTTAAAGGAAGAGAATTGTGCATCATGGTTTACATTGTTCCAGTAGATACCTTCTCCCTACTGTAGGTAGAATTCATCGAACGAAAGTTTTCATTATTCATTTCTATTTGCATGTTTTTGGGTCGAAGTCTTGCACAACATTGGTTTCATTCCCGTATCCCTCTTGAGTAACAACATCCTCTAAAAAACATTGCAAAATCTAAAATTCAAATAGTAACTTTCATTTTCTAGGGCTCTTTTACACCAACATTAGCTAGGATAGATCTTTGGAATAGGTAGTGAGACACACTCTCCAAAGCACAAAACACACAATAGTATCTTGTGATAGGGAGTGTCAAATTCCATTTGCAACATTTTGTCCTGGGAAGCCCTTCTCACACAAGGGTCAAACCCGAGGTTGCATTGAGACTGGCATATTCACTCACACTTATTTGTTAGTTCCGATGTAGAGATTGCGCGTATTACAGAGGTCACTTAAAAGGTATAACCACAATGATGAGTGGAATCCTTTTGAGTTGATTTTGGGCTATATACCCTGCCTTTGCACGTGGATCGGACTGTCGATTGTTTCCCCATGAATCATTGTTGTTTCTGGTAACCTTAGTGGCCTATCTTCTTAGGGTCTTACACAAGGTGACTGTGGAGGGGCAAGTCTTCACGGTACCTGGAATCGACGTTGGCCAAACTCACTCGGGCTCCTTGAAGGGTAAATCCACAATTACTGCGTGGAAGCTTGCACCAAGGTGTAAGTCCGTTAAGCAGGTCGTCAGTGTAACTTTTCCACCCTAGCCCAGCCCTTCTTGTCTTGCCTTTGCAACGTTGGATTTCATCACCAACTAGTGACTTTGACATAAGAATGTTTTATTTTCTTGGTGTGATTCCTAGATTTTATTAGCAAGTGTTGTTTGTTTACATAGTTGGCCATAGAGTTTCTTTTGTAAGACATTTAACTCAGCCAACATTGACCCTCCATGCCGCTCACGCAGAATGCAAGGGTTACCCCCAGAAGATCTGGAAGGTTCTCAACCTTTGCCTACCAACCCACTAGAGGGCTCTCCTCAATAGAGTGAAGTCCAAGACATTTCCACTCCACGAGTGGAAAGAACCTACTCTTTGGAATGATTCTAAGTCACCGATTCTCTAGAATCTCTTCGATTTTCCCAAGGGTCTGAGAGACGTATTATGCGAGTGAATTCATCTGTAGACATTGTTATTAAATCTTCTAGATTACCAACTAGACCTTTCACAGGCACCGAAGGTCAGAATCCTTTTGGGACTATTGACATCTTTAGACGAGATCTTTTCGGCACAGGAGCAGGTGTTGATATCATTGTGGCACCTGAGCTACCTGAAACGTCTGATACAGATGCGATACCCTTTACGACCACCTATTTTTTCCCTAGTTCAGACGCCCAACCAGTTGACCCTAATACCCCCCTTCAAATGGCCCATTCTACAATGATCCTAAATGCTACACATATCCCCACCGAGAATACAGTGGCTAGCCAAACTCCCATTGGCACACCACGTTCACCTAGATCTACTCCATCCCTTCCCCTTGGGTATAATGTGTTAAATGCTTCTATTCCTATTCCCTCTCAGATTCCAACTGGAGCTTCTGGAGTTTTACCTCCTCCAGGACACAATCTCGTTGTCGATTTCATTCCAACACTCTCCTGTGTCCCCTTCGGAGGGTTTCATCCGCCTTTCCCCGATGGGGCCGGCCCTAGTGGCGTCACTCAGTCTTTCACACCAAATCATTAGACTCATGTTGGCAGACATCTTAACCCTTGGGGTCAACCCCCACCTCGAGGTCAAATCCCAACTGGGACACAACCTTTGTTTGGAGGTCAAATCCCAACTGAGACACACCCCCTGGTTGGTGGACAACCTCCACCTACCCCACCCTATGGATAGAACATACCGACAACCTTGGCCAAGTATTGGAATTATATTACCCAAGGTAATCCTCAATTGACTGGGGGGCAACAACCTCAATTTAACTCACAAGTACCCCTCGTTGCCATCCAACCATATCCGTGTTCTTCCAATCCCATTTTGGGTTTGAATGTACAACCTAACATTCCTTCTCAAGGAAACACTCCTAACCAGTACAACCCTATGGGCTACATGCCTCCACACCAACACCTGAGTCTGCCTGAATCTTCGCATTATATGCAAACTGCTTATGGTCCTACTGGTATACCGATGAGACTTCCTCCCCAAAGTCACCAGTACCCCCATGTGAATAGACAATTACCCTTCTTAGCCACTTTGGACCTCCTAGATCTGTCTAGGATTTTAAATGACCCTATCTGTCACTCTCCTCAATGACCCGTCATACTGGCCAAACTACCATCTAACATTCCTAAGTTCGATGGTAAATCGGGAGTGGACCCAAACAATCATGTAATGACTTTCCACCTTTGGCGTTCATCCAACTCTTTGATGGATGACTCCATTCTCTTATGTCTTTTCAAAAGAACTCTTATGGGTTGACCACAAAATTAATTTGGTATATAGAACTACCACGAGGATTCTTCCCAGACTTTAACACTTGCTATGGATTTCTTCATAGAACTACCACGAGGATTCTTCCCAGACTTTAACACCCTAGCTATGGATTTCCTCACTCACTACCAGTTGCCAATCTGTTATGAAATGGGAACTGAGATTTTGAGTTCTTTCAAGAAAAATAAAGCCACTCATATCTCTGATCACATTCATGAGTGGAGACCAAAACGACGTTTAATCAAACTCGATCTTCCCGATCAGTTATTGGTAGAATGGTTCACAAAATCCTTCGTGAATGACATCTCTAAAGACATTTCCATGGGTGGAGTTGTCACAGAAGAATAGGCCATCAGCCGTGCCCAATACCTCAATCTCGTTTATTCACAAACGGGTACTCTTTATGATCTGTTCCCTCACGCACCTCGTCCTTCTACCATGACCACCTCAACAACCACGACAACTTCTCATGTTGTTGATGGTGTGATAGGAACTTTCCATGCCCAACCTCATTCCACACAGGCCTCTCACACCACTCCCAAATCCAATTCTTCTAATGTTCAGACTGCTCCGATGCCCACCCCTCGCACCGGTAAACATTTTGAGGTAAACGTTGTTCAGTTGACCCCTACTAGCAAGAATAAATCCAAAAAAGGGAAGAGTAGGAATAAGGAGGATAAGAATAACAACCCACAGTCTAACAAGACCAAGACACAACCTGTTGATGATAAGGATAAATGCAAACCCCGTTACCCTTGCCTTATCTGTGGTGAAGATTACACGAAGGATTGTTCATGACGGGCCGAGGTCACAAAGTTCCTTAAAGGAACCCCACAACCTCCTACACCCACCGTCTTATCTCAACCCTTCCCTTCTCAACAACAAGCTCAATTGGTCATCCATGATCAACCCTCTTACTCCACTACCTCCTACGTCCTGATGTGTAACAGTGATTCTAAGAAAAAAATCACACTTACCACTCGTGCCAAAGATTATTCTTCCCCTAAGGAGAAAGTTGACGATACACCACCATCATTAGCTCAACAATCTCCCCCGATTCCATCTTCCAATGGTCCTCTTCATCTCGAACGACCGAATCCTGATACAGTCCTCCACCCTCCCCCTAAGGGTGTGGTTCGAAAATCTTCTTTCAATCCTCATGTGCGTGCTACTCAGAACTACAGTATTGTAGAAGATCTGGCACAAGAACCATCCGCGATGTCAGTCCTCGAAGTCCTTCAAAGTTGTCCTACACAACGGAAGGCACTGTTAAAATCTATCGGTGGAATCAACCCTACGGATATGAATTTAATAATCTTTGACTTGGAAGATCACATTCTGAGGTTACCCCCTCAGCTTGCATTCCAAATACAAGTTATCGTTACTGACAAGAACATTTGTCGAATAGTTATTGATGAAGGTGCCTCGACGTGTGTCATGTCTATCGCCTGCTGGAAAGCCATTGGTTCTCCACCCCTTACTGAATCACACAACACTCTCAAAGTCGTTAATGGCTCTGGCTTTAAGCCCCACAGTGTCTGCCTATTACGTTATAAGGAAAAATGATCAACGTTGAAGTTGAGGTCTTTGACGCACCCCTCAATTGCAACCTTCTACTTGGCCATAGCTGGATCGATTCTATGTGTGCAGTCGTGTCTACTCTTTTCTGGATCGTGTGTTTTATGCATCAAGGAAAAGTAGTTACAGTGAACCAACTGGCCTTCTTCAACTTTGACACACGTACTAGCAACATACCTTTCATAGCTAAGACACCTCCTAGGTACGAGAATGTTGGTGTGGGTCTACTCAAAGATTCCACTTTGATGGGTACGTTTGCAATCCCACCACCTCTGGCTGCCTCGATCAACATGATTTCCACCTTCGTTCAAGAAAACCATTCATCTTCTGACCCATGGCTAATAGACGAACCTGGTGATTATTCACACTATGGTAACCAGATACCTTTAAGTCCGATTGAATCCACCTATCAAGCCATTCAATCGGCATCCCCCTCTAGCCCCTCTCTTGACTTTTCATCTCTTGACCCTTTCCATGTGGATTTTCCCACAGATGAGATGATTATGTTAGTTATGTCCGTGGAGGACATTCCTTGGGACGATGGACATCATCGTTCCATTCTCTTCCTCGAAAAACACACCCTCGAGAGTTATCAACGGATTTCGACTCCATAGACTGTTGTCATCATTTATTCTATTCCCAAGTCCACACATGATGTGTTATACGAAGGGAACTTAAGTAATATCTCACCCACGTTCCCCCTCGACATATCCACTAAACCTAGAGTTGTCGAAAATGTGCACATCGGAGCTTCGTGTTCCACCGATGAAGTTGTCACATATAAATCCCTTTTTCAAGAGTTTTGTGACGTCTTCTCATAGAGCTATGAAGAGATGCCTGGTATCGACCCCGACATTGTTGTACACGAAATTAAGACATACCTGGGCGCTAAACCCATCCGGAAAAGACTTTTGCTGGTCCACCCTCGCAAAGCAGCCGTTATCAAGCTTGAAGTCGAAAAACTTATTAAATTTGGCTTTATTTATCCCGTGGATTTAACTGATTGGGTATCCAATCTCATTCTGGTTAACAAGAAACAAGGTACAATCCGCGTATGCATTGATTATAGGGACATTAATAAAGCTTGTCCTAAAGACAACTTTCCTACCCCCTTCGTCGACCAGATTGTTGACGATTGTGCTAGAAGTGAAATATTTTCTTTAATGGATGGGTTCTCCAGATATAATCAAATCAACATCGTGCCCGTGGATCAACACAAAACCACTTTTATTTGTCCTTGGGGCACTTTTGCCTATCGAAAATTACCTTTTGGTTTAAAGAACGCTGGCGCGACCTTTCAACGTGCTATGTCTTATGCCTTTCATGATATAAATCACATTGTACAACCATATCTTGATGACCTACCGACACATTGATCATCCATCACACCTCCGAGCCATTTTCCTCTGTTGTCGGTTCTATCGTATACGCTTAAACCCGCACAAATGTGTTTTTTGTGTGGAATCCGTGTGACTTCTAGGCTTTATTGTATCTCGACAAGGGATCAGGGTAGATCCTTTGAAGGTCGAGGCAATCCTCAATCTCCCTCCTCCTTCTTCGCTTAGCCAGCTTCAAAGTTTGCAAGGGAAGGCAAACTTTTTACATCGTTTCATCCCAAACTATGCTGAGTTGACACTCAGATTTACTCGACTGCTGAAGAAAGGTTCTGAATTCGTATAGAACACTACTGCTAACAAATCTTTCGAAGCTTTGAAATTGGTTTTAACCCATACCCCACTACTTTTCCCACCCGATTACAGTCGAGATTACTTCCTTTACCTCGTTGCCTCGGACTTTACCATTGCCGTGGTTCTAGTTCAAGAGGATGATTCTCAGGATGAGCATGTCATTTATTATTTGATTCGAAGTCTCACGACTACCGAAGCCAAGTATTTACATGTTGAAAAACTAGCCTTGGCAGCTGTTCAAGTTGTCCAATGTTTCTGGCACTATATCCTTTTACGCAAAACCACCGTGATTTCCAATTGCAACCCTATGAAACACATTCTTACACGCCAATTGCTAGGGGAGAAATACTCCAAATGAATTGTGATACTCCAGGAGTTTGACTTAGAATTTGAACACACTAAGTCTAAGAAATCCTTGGTGTTTGTCGAATTGATATGTGACCTTCCCTGTTCTGAGATGGAAAATGTAGCAGAGGATTCATTACCCGATGAATCCCTTTTCTTGATAAGTTCCAATGACCTCTGGTATGGAGATATCATTATATATCTCCAGACTCAGACTTTCTGGCCCGATTTGTCTAGTACTTACCATCGTCGCATACGTTACCAAGCCCGTCAATATATTATCCTTGGTGATACCCTTTATCACCGTGGAGTTCACTCCATTTTTTGACACTGTCTCACTTATTATGAGGCTAAGAAAGCCTTGAATGATTGCCATTCTGGAGCATGTGGTGGTCACATGTCTGGGTATGCTACTACCCAAAAGATCTTACGCGTTGAGTATTTTTGGCCTTCTCTATTCAAAGATTGTATTATTGCGTCCAAAAATTCCATGCTTGTCAAACATACAACAACAAAATAAGATCTCACCCCACTCCTTTACATCCTTTAGTTTCTGTTGGACCCTTCGCTAAATGGGGCATCGATTTCATGACATGTAACCCTCACTCGGTCGGGGGGCATGGGTACATTATTGTAGCTGTAGATTATTTCACAAAGTGGGCCGAGGCGATGCCTACATTCGACAACATGGGAAAAACTGCAGCTCTATTCATCTTCAATCACATTATTACACGATTTGGAATCCCACAGGCTATCGTTACTGATCACGATAGCCACTTTCAAAACTTTATGATGTCTGAGCTTACAGAAAAGTTAGGTCTTCGACATGAAAACTCAACCCCCTACTATCCACAGGCCAATGGCCAAGTCGAAGCAATAAACAAAGTACTTATTACCATGCTTCGACAGATTATAGGAATTCACAAAATGAGTTGGCACACGATGTTTTTCTCAGCATTATGGGCCTATCGGACATCTGTAAAGTCAGCCACAGGGTTTACACCCTTCCAACTAGTGTATGGTTTAGAATTTGTTCTACCGATTGAATGTGAAATTCCATCACTAAAACTAGCCGTCGAACTTCCCCCAAACACCTCTGCTAAGGAGGAACATTTGTTGTATCTTATGAAATTGGACGAAAATCGTCGCGATGCCACCCTAGTTATTGAAACCCAGAAGAAACGCGTAAAATCCCAATAAGACAAACATGTCAAGCCACACGTGTTTTCTGAGGGTGATCTAGTTCTCCTTTATGAACAAGATCATGATTTTCTAGAAGCCGGAAGATTTGAGGCTATGTGGCGAGGCCCTTATATTGTTAAAAGAGTGTTGGAGAAATGAGCATACGAGTTAGTAGATTACGATAGCATCCCTTTAGGTGAACCCAGAAATGGGCTTTACTTGAAGAAGTACTATGCTTAGCATATCTCTGCATAAGCACTTGTATTTTTATTGTATCATACTCTTATGTGTTACTTTAGTGTGTTTCTCTTATTTCACTTTTACCCCTGTCCACTTACCTTGCATTGTGTTTGGTCTCCAGATGTCAGTGTTTTCGCTACCTTATATCGGCTTCGCCAATACTGCTAGCCGTAGTACCCAGAATTTAGCTTCTACTGCTTGGGCAATCTACGCACCCTCAAACGAACTTATTTGTCTACAAGGTGTTTGTCTCGATCGAGCGACCAATAATATCGCAGAATATAGTGCGGTCATAGAATTATTAACTAGTGCTATTTCTCTTGGGATTTGTCACTTCATCATACGACTTGATTCACAGCTAGTGGTACTGCAGTTAAACAATGTCTATACTATCTGAAGCCGTACTCTATTACGGGTATATTTACGAATCCGACTTCTTGAACGTCATTTCAATTATATTGAATATCAACACATTCTTAGATGTCTGAATACATTAACTGATACTCTAGCTAATTATGTATTAGATAGACATTTGAGACATTTGTAATTCTAATCACATTTCACATATTGTACAAAAGAAGAGTAAACCGGTAAAAGCCTCATGTATATATACAATGATATAATGTGATTGATGGATCTAGCGTTCCGATGGAGAAAGCTAATATAGCCAAACGGTACCATCGCTTTGTGACAGAGGATGACAATTTAATTTTAGATAAACCTGTTACAAAATAGGAGGTTTGGGTGATTTTATGTCACTTTGCAAAAGACAAAAGTTTGGGCCCGGACGACTGGACTGTGGATTTTTTTACCCTATTTTTTGACCTGGTGGGTGATGACTTACTAAATCTGGTTGAAGACTCAAGGAGCAAAGGTAAGATAAAAAGGGCATTAAATTGTACCTTTTTGGTTCTGATTCTGAAGGAGAACTCCCCTCGAAAATTTGGTGATTTTAGGCCCATAGCACTATGCAATCTGTGTTATAAAATAATATCTAAAGTGATTGCGAACAGAATAAAACCGATTCTCTCAAGGGCTCTATCTGCAGAACAGTTGGGATTCTTGAAGGGGATACAAATCCTGGATGTCGTGGGGACGACGCATGAATGTATCCATAACATCAACTCTAAAAAATAGAAGGCCCTGATTTTAAAATTGGATTTGAAAAAGGCGTATGACTATGTTAGTTGGAACTTCCTTCGTTTAATTCTGGCTCAAACTAGCTTTAGTGCGACTTCAAGCTCTTGGATTTTGAGCTGTGTGACTAGCGCATCCTTTGCGGTGTTGATAAATGGTGAGAACTCGGACTTATTCAACAGTGAACGAGGACTTTGCCAGGGTTGCCCACTTTATCCCTTATTATTTATACTTTTATGGAGAGCCTTAGTATTTTGTTGAAAAAGAGTCAAGAGTTGGGAGATTTGACAGGGGTTAAGGTCTCTAGAGTAGTTAAATTTTACACCTCATCTTTATTGATGATGTACTCATTATGACTAAGGCCTCCATTGAAGAATGACAGCTGATAAAGAATATATTAGATTAGTTTCGTAGCGTTTCGAGTTTACAAATCAATTTTAGCAAATCTACTTTCCACCATGCGGGTCTGAAAGCTAACGATCTGGGAAGTCTTAAGGATTTATTTTCTTTCAATTTCTTGGAATTGGCAATAGGATTCAAGTATCTGGGCTATTTTATCAAAGTGCAGAAAACTACATTCGAATATTGGAGATGGCTTCTCAAAAATTTTGATAAAAGGATCAAGCATCGGTTTAACCATTGGCTAAATTTGGGAGGACGTTGCATCTTAGTGAAGGCGGTTTTGGAATCTCAGGCAAATTTTTGGATGGCTCTTGCGGCGGTTCCTACTTCAGTTCTTTCAAAAATTCGACAGATGGTTTATGATTTTCTTTGGACAGGGGGTCATAAATACCATGGTATACATCTCTGTAACTGGTTCCAAATTGCCAAACCGAAAAGTGTGGGAGGTTGGGGACTCAAAATTCCTTTTCTTTTTAACTAGGTGCTAGCAACAAATTCTCTGTTGTTACACATTATTTTGGTCACCCTGATTATGACTACATAAACATGTGTTCAGGTTCCCAACATAATATTTTGCCTAAGAAAAAGAACCTTCTTCTGACATTACAAGATGTATTTTTGGAAGGCCGCTGCAGGCTGCTCCCTTTGCACAGTGCAGAAATACATGATTTCCGCAGGCTGCACTATGGCCAGTACAAGGGATTTCCGCAGGATGCACTATAGGCAGGTCGCGGAGACACTTTAAAACTAAAAGAGGAAAGAAGTTCTAGAAGCCTCTAGAAGTGGAATCTTCTGGAAAAATGAGGTGGCGTCCGTATGGTTACGATCCTACTGACTCCTCTGATTTGATGGGATCATCCTCATCTCTTTAACCACTTCAACTTCTCCTATATAATGATAGGCTTCTCATGGGAAAAGTTAGAGGTACAAGCATAGAGAAGTATAGAGAATTGATGAAAGAATAAGGTTGAAGACTGTGTGAAGTATCCTATTTTGAGTGATGCTTGAGATCTCTATTCGTCCATCAAGTTTTTAAGAGAAATCTTCATGCAAGTGTCAGAGAAAATGTATGTATGTGTCAGAGCGAAGGGCCACTGAAAGGAGACTTGCGACATCAAGGAATTCGGTTGTATCTTCTACCTTTCATTAATACAATACGGTGACATGTCTCTTTCCCATAAAATGATGGATATTTTGTTGCATAATTCCTTGATCATATGCATAGGTTGTCATTGAATATACTTTTTCCGCTTTCACTTTGGTTGGTTTGTGTCTCATTGCGGGATCAATATCAACAGAGCATCAGAGCAAAGAAGGATCAATGAAGACATAAGGAAGCGATTCATAAGGTATGTTATCCATTCCTTCTTTGATAGTTAAATTCAATGATTGTAACTTAGGGAAAGCGTCTTGTTTCGTCTCGTTTTGCTCTAGATCTAGGTGGATCTAGGGGGATTAGTTCATGTCAGCATCTACCGATTTACACGTAACAAAAATGGCGACTCCACTGGGGAAGAACAACTTGATTGTGGTTTTTTATTGGCCATTTGTTCATAGCCTATCTTTTACATTCTGTTTCAGTCTCTGAGTCTGTGGGAGATCCAATTGGACTCACCGGTTTTATAATTTTCCCGAGACCCTTTTTCTTTTTTAATTTTTTTTATTTTTTGAAAGACTTCCGCACTGCACCTTATAGGTAGCTCGCAGAAACCATTCATTTCTGCACCCTGGTAGTTTCTTTCAGTGCTAGATTTCTGCGACCTGCATGGTTATTAGCCTGCGGAAACCATTCATCTCCGCACTGTGTTATACTGCCTACCCGCGACGACGTTTGAAAACTTTTTGGATTGGGTCTTGACCTCTACTGTTGCCTAATTTTTCTTTAGTCAGCTGGGATAAGCTTTTTATTACCAGTTCTGGACTACTTCTGATTGTTTTAACTTGATCTTGATTGATTTCGGCATCGAATACCTCTCTTTTGATATTTTTCGATTTTTTCTTTTGACTTTTATTGACAAGGATATAATCTCTGGACTTGCGTCCGAGTGCATGATCGATTAAAAAGTCTTGGTTTGAATTTGGAATTATAGGTTGGTTAAACCTTCTGGATTTCTTAATGATCGGAAAACCATTTTCTTGTTTACATTTGAAGAAACTTTTTCTTGTCATTTTGTGTTTCTATCTTCATTGAAAGATTGATTTGGGTACTTGTTGAGTGTTTTTCTTTGCATTGATTGCTTATCTTTTCTTAGTTCCATCCATTTTTGGTTCTTCGAAAGGAAAAATTAAAGTCTTTTAAGTCTTTTAGGCAATGGTTTATGCAGAAAATATTGGCATTCAAAAAAATATCTGAAAAAGAACAATAGTGAAATCATATCGTTTTTTATTGTTTGGTGTTGCATTTAAAGGAGGAGAATTGTGCATCATGGTTTACATTGTTCCAGCAGATACCTTCTCCCTACTATAGGTAGAATTCATCGAATGAAAGTTTGCATTATTCATTTCTATTTGCATGTTTTTGGGTCGAAGTCTTGCACAACATTAGTTTCATTCCCGTATCCCTCTTGAGTAACAACATCCTCTAACAAACATTGTGAAATCTAAAATTCAAATAGTAACTTTCATTTTCTAGCGCTCTTTTACACCAACATTACCTAGGCTAGAGCTTTGGAATAGGTAGTGGGACACACTCTCCAAAGCACAAAACACACAATAGTATCTTGTGATAGGGAGTGTCAAATTCGATTTGCAACATTTTGTCCTGGGAAGCCCTTCTCACACAAGGGTCAAACCCGAGGTCGCATTGAGACTGACAGAGTCACTCACACTACTTTGTTAGTCCCAGTGTAGAGATTGTGCATATTACGGGGGTCGCTTAAAAGGTATAACCACAATGATGAGTGGAAGCCTTTTGAGTTGATTTCGGGCTAGATACCCTGCCTTTGCACATGGATTGGACTGTCGACTGTTTCCCCAGGCATCACTGTTGTTTCTGGTAACCTTAGTAGCCTATCTTCTTAGGGTCTTACACAAGGTGACTATGGAGGGGAAAGTCTTCACGGTACCTGGAATTGACGTTGGCCAAACTCACTCAGGCTCCTTGGAGGGTAAATCCACAATTACTGCGTGGAAGCTTGCACCAAGGTGTAAGTCCGTTAAGAAGGTCGTCAGCGTAACTTTTCCACCCTAGCCTAGCCCCTTCTTATCTTGCCTTCACGACATTGGATTTCATCACCAACTAGTGACTTCGACATAAGAAGGTTTTGTTTGCTTGGTGTGATTCCTAGATTTTATTAGCAAGTGTTGTTTGTTTACATAGTTGGCCATAGAGTTTCTTTTGTAAGACATTTAACTCAGCCAACATCGACCCTCCACGCCACTCACATAGAATGCAAGGGATACCCCCAGAAGATCTGGAAGGTTCTCAACCCTTGCCTACCAACCCACCAGAGGGTTCTCCTCAACAGATTGAAGTCCAAGACATTACCACTCCATGAGTGGAAAGAACCGACTCTTTGGAACAATTCTGAGCCACCGATTCTCTAGAATCTATTCGACTTCCCCAGGGGTATGAGAGACGTATTATGCGAGTGAATTCATCCGTAGACGTTCTTATTAAATCTTATGGGTTACCAACTGGACCTTTCATAGGCCCCGAAGGTCAGGATCCTTTTTGGACTACTGACATCTTTAGATGAGATCTTTTTGGCACAGGAGCAGGTGTTGATATCATTGTAGCACCTGAGCTTCCTGAAATGTCTGGTACAAATGCAATACCCTTTACGACCACCTATTTTTTCCCTGGTTCAAACGCCCAACCAGCTGACCCTAATACCCCACTTCAAATGGCCCATTCTACAATGATCCCAGATGCTACACATATCCCCACCGAGAATACGATGGCTAGCCAAACTCCCATTGGCACACCACTTTCACCTAGATCTACTCCATCCCTTCCCCCTGGGTATAATGCGTTAAATGCTTCTATTCCTATTCCCACTCAGATTCAAACCAGAGATTATGGAGTTTTACCTCCTCCAGGACATAATCTTGTTGTTGGTTTCATTCCGACACTCCCCCATGTCCCCTCCAGAGGGTCTCATCCGCCTTTCCCCGACGGGGCCGACCCTAGTGGCATCACTCAGTCTTTCACACCAAATCATCAAACTCCTATTGGCAGACATCTTAACCCTTGGGGTCAACCCCCACCTGGAGATCAAATCCCAACTAGGACACAACCTTCATTTGGAGGTCAAATCCCAACTGGGACACACCCCCCGGTTGGTGGAAAACCTCCACCTACCCCACCCTATGGACAGAACATACCGACAGCCTTGGCCCAGTATTGGAATTATCTTACCCAAGGTAATCCTCAATTGACTGGTGGGCAACAACCTCAATTTAACTCACAAGTACCCCCATTGTCGGCCAACCATATCCGGGTTCTTCCAATGCCATTTGGGGTTCGAATGTACAACCTAATGTTCCTTCTCAAGGAAACACTCCTAACCAATACAACCCTATGGGCTATGTGCCTCCACACCAACAGCCGAGTTTGCCCAAATCTTCGCATTATATGCAAACTACTTATGGTCCTACTGGTATACCGATGGGACTTCCTCCCCAAAGTCACCAGTACCCCCATGTGAATAGACAATTACCCTTCTTAGCCACTTTGGACCTCCCAGATCTGTGTAGGATTTTAAATGATCCTATCCGTCACTCTCCTCAATGACTTGTCATACTAACGAAACTACCATCTGACATTCCTAAGTTCAATGGTAAACTAAGGGAGGGCCCAAACAATCATGTAATGACTTTCCAACTTTGGTGTTCATCCAACTCTTTGATGGATGACTCCATTCTCTTACATCTTTTTCAAATAACTCTTATGGGTTCAGCCGCGAAGTGGTACATAGAACTACCACGAGGCTTCTTCGCAGACTTTAACACCCTAGCTATGTCTTTCCTCACTCACTACTAGTTGCCAATCTATTATGAAATGGGAACCAATATTTTGAATTCTTTCAAGCAAAATAAAGCCATTCATATCTCTGATCACATTCATGAGTGGAGACGAAAACAAAATTTAATCAAAATCGATCTTCCCGATCAATTATTGGCAGAATGGTTCACGAAATCCTTCATGAATGACATCTCTAAAGAAATTTCCATGGGTGGAGTTGTCACAGAAGAATAGGCCATCAGTCGATCCCAGTACCTTGATCTAGTTTATTCTCAAACGAGTACTCTTTACGATCTTCTCCCTGACGCACCTCGTCCTTCTACCACGACCACCTCAACAAACCCGACAACTTCTCATGCTATTGATGGTGTGATAGGAAATTTCCATGTCCAACCTCATTCCACACATGCCTCTCACACCACTCCCAAATCCAATTCTTCTAATGTTCAGACTGCTTCGACGCCCACCCCTCCCACTAGTAAAACTTTCGAGGTAAACGATGTTCATTCGACCCCTACCGGCAAGAATAAATCCAAAAAAGGGAAGAGTAGGAATAAGGAGGATACGAATAACAACCCACAGTCTAACAAGACCAAGACACAACCTGCTAATGATAAGGATAAACACAAACCCCGTTACCCTTTCTTTATTTGTGGTGACGATCACTACATGAAGGATTGTTCACGACGGGCCAAGGTCACAAAGTTCCTTAAAGGAACCCCACAAACTTCTACACCCGTCGTCTTATCTCAAACCTTCCCTTATCAACAACAAGCTCAATTGATCATCCATGATCAACCCTCTTCCTCCACTACCTCCTACATTCTGATGTGTAATGATGATTCTAAGAAAAACAACATCACACTTACCACTCGTGCCAAAGATTATTCTTCCCCTAAGGAGAAAGTTGATGATACACCACCATCATTAGCTCAAAAATCTCCCCCGATTCCATCTTCCAATGGTCCTCTTCATCTTGAACGACTGAATCCCGATACAGTCCTCCACCCTCCCCCTAAGGTCTTGGTTCGAAAATCTTCTTTCAATCCTCATGTGCGTGCTACTCAGAACTACAGTATTGTAGAAGATCTGGCACAATCACCATCCGTGATGTCAACCCTCAAAGTCCTTCAAAGTTTTCCTACACAATGGAAGGCACTGCTAAAACCTATCGGTGGAATTGACCCTACGGATACAAATTTAATAATCTTTGACTTGGAAGATCACATTCCAAGGTTACCCCCTCAGCTTGCATTCCAAATACAAGTTGTCGTTACCGACAAGAACATTTGTCGAATAGTTATTGATGAAGGTGCCTCGACGTGTGTCATGTCTATCACCTGCTGGAAAGCCATTGGTTCTCCACCCCTTACTGAATCACACAACACTCTCAAAGCCTTTAATGGCTCTGGATTTAAGCCCCACGGTGTCCTCCCTTTATTGCCTATTACATTAGAAGGCAAAATGATCAACGTTGAAGTTGAGGTCTTTGACGCACCCCTCAATTACAACCTTCTACTTGGCCGTAGCTGGATCGATTCTATGTGTGTAGTCATGTCTACTCTTTTCTGGATCGTGCATTTTTTGCATCAAGGAAAAGTAGTTACAGTGGGCCAACTGGCCTTCTTCAACTCTGACACACATACTAGCAACATACCTTTCATAGCTAAGACACCTCCTGGGTACGAAAATGTCGATGTGGGTCTACTCAAAGATTCCACTTTGATGGGTACATTTCCAATCCCACCAACCGACATTCCACCACCTCTGGCTACCTCGATCAACATGATTTCCACCTTCATTCGAGAAAACCATTCGTCTTCTGACCCATGGCTAATAGATGAACCTGGTGATTATTCACGCTATGGTAACTAGATACCTTTAAGTCTGATTGAATCCACCTATCAAGCCATTCAATCAGCATCCACCTCTACCCCCTCTCTTGATGATTCATCTCCTGACCCTTTCCACATGGATTTTCCCACAGATGAGATGATTATGTCAGTTATGTCCATGGAGGACACTCCTTGGGACGATGGACATCATCGCTCCATTCTCTTTCTGGAACAACACACCCTCGAGAGTTATCAATGGATTTCAACTCCGTATACCGTTGTCATCATTTATTCTATTCCCAAGTCCACACATGATGTGTTATACGAAGGGAACTTAAGTAATATCTCACCCACGGTCCCCCTTGACATATCCACTAAACCTGGAGTTGTTGAAAATGTGCACATTGGAGCTTCGTGTTCCACTGATGAAGTTGTCACATATAAATCCCTTTTTCAAGAGTTTCATGACGTCTTCGCAGGGAGCTATGAAGAGATGCCTGGTATCGACCCTGACATTGTTGTACATGAAATTAAGGCATACCCGGGCGCTAAACTCATCCAGCAAAGACTTTTCCCGATCCACCCTCACAAAGCAGTCGCTATCAAGCTTGAAGTCAAAAAAATTCTTAAAGCTGGCTTTATTTATCCCATGGATTTAACTGATTGGGTATCCAATCTCATTCCGGTTAACAAGAAACAAGGTATGATCCATGTATGCGTTGATTATAGGGACATTAATAAAGCTTGTCCTATAGACAACTTTCCTAGCCCCTTCATTGACCAGATTGTTGACGATTGTGCTGGAAATGAAATCTTTTCTTTAATGGATGGGTTCTCTGGATATAATCAAATCAACATCGTGCCTGCAGATCAACACAAAACCGCTTTTATTTGTCCTTGGGGCACTTTTGCCTATTAGAAATTACCTTTCGATTTAAAGAACGTTGGCGCAACCTTTCAGCGTGCTATGTCTTATGCCTTTCATGATATAAATCACATTGTACAACCATATCTCGATGACCTACCGACGCATTCCATGCGTCGCATTGATCATCCATCACACCTCCGAGCCATTTTCCTCTGTTGTCGATTCTATCGTATATGCTTAAACCCACACAAATGTGTTTTTTGTGTGGTATCCGACCGACTTCTAGGATTTATCGTAACTCGACAAGGGATCAGGGTAGATCCTTTGAAGGTCGAGGAAATCCTCAATCTCCCTCCTCCTTCTTCGCTTAGCCAGCTTCAAAATTTGCAAGGGAATGAAAACTTTTTACGTCGTTTCATCCCAAACTATGTTGAATTGACACTCGGATTTACTTGACTGCTAAAGAAAGGTTTTAAATTCGTATGGGACACTACTACTAACAAATCTTTCGAAGCTTTGAAATTGGTTTTAACCCATACCCCACTACTTTTCCCATCTGATTACAGTCGAGATTACTTCCTTTACCTCGTTGCCTCAGACTTTACCATTGCCATGGTTCTATTCCAAGAGGATGATTCTCAGGATGAGAATGTCATTTATCATTTGAGTCAGAGTCTCATGACTACCGAAGCCAAGTATTTACATGTTGAAAAACTTGCCTTGGCAACTGTTCAAGTTGTCCAATGTTTCCGGCACTATATCCTTTTATGAAAAACCCCCGTGATTTCCGATTGCAACCCTATGCAACACATTCTTACTCGCCAATTGCTAGGGGGAAAATACTCCAAATGAATTGTGATACTCTAGGAGTTTGACTTAGAATTTGAACGCACTAAGTCTAAGAAATCCTTGGTGTTTGTCGAATTGATATGTGACCTTCCCTGTTCTGAGACGGAAAATGTAGTAGAGGATTCATTACCCAATGAATCCCTTTTCTTGATAAGTTCCAATGACCTTTGGTATGGAGATATCATTATATATCTCCAGACTTGGACTTTTTGGCCCGATTTGTCTAGTACTGACCATCGTCGCATACGTTACCAAGCCCGTCAGTATATTATCCTTGGTGATACCCTTTATCCCCGTGGAGTTGACTTTGTTTTTCGACGTTGTCTCACTTATGATGAGGTTGACAAAGCCTTGAATGACTGCCATTCTGGAGCATGTGGTGGTCACATGTCTGGGTATGCTACTGCCCAAAAGATCTTACGAGCTAGGTATTTTTGGCCTTCTCTATTCAAATATTGTATTATTGTCATCCAAAAATGCCACGCTTGTCAAACATACAACAACAAAATATGATCTCACCCCGCTCCCTTACATCTTTTAGTTTCCGTTGGACCCTTCACTAAATGGGGCATCGATTTCATGACATGTAACCCTCACTCGGTCGGGGAGCATGGGTACATTATTGTAGCTGTAGATTATTTCACAAAGTGGGCCGAGGCGATGCCTACATTCAACAACATGGGAAAAACTGCAACTCTATTCATCTTCAATCACATTATTACATGATTTGGAATCCCACAGGCTATTGTTACCGATCACGGCAGCCACTTTTGAAACTTTATGACGTCTGAGCTTACATAAAATTTGGGTCTTCGACATGAAAACTCAACCCCCTACTATCCACAAGCCAATGGCCAAGTCGAAGCAATAAACAAAGTACTTATTACCATGCTTCAATGGATTATAGGAATTCACAAAACAAGTTGGCACACGATGTTTTTCTCATCATTGTGGGCTTATCGAACATCCGTAAAGTTAGCCACATGGTTTACACCCTTCCAACTAGTGTATGGTTTAGAAGTTGTTCTACTGATTGAATGTGAAATTCCATCGCTAAAAATAGCAGTCGAACTTCTCCTAAACACCTCTGCTGAGGAGGAACGTCTATTGTATCTTATGCAATTGGATGAAACCTGTCGCGATGCCACCCTAGTTATTGAAACCCAGAAGAAACGCGTAAAAGTCCAATACGACAAACATGTCAAGCCACACATGTTTTCTGAGGGTGATCTAGTTCTCCTTTATGAACAATATCGTGATTTTCTAGGAGTCGAAAGATTTGAGGCTATGTGGCGAGGCCCTTATATTGTTAAAAGAGTGTTGGAGAAAGGAGAATATGAGTTAGTAGATTACGATGGCATCCCTTTAGGTGAACCCAGAAATGGGTTTCACTTGAAGAAGTACTATGTTTAGCCTATCTCTGCATAAGTACTTGTATTTTTACTGTATCATACTCTTGTCTGTTACTTTAGTGTGTTTCTGTTATTTGAATTTTACCCCTGTCCACTTACCTTGCATTGTGTTTGGTCTCCATATGTCAATGTTTTCGCTACCTTATATCGCCTTCGCCTATGGTGCTAGCAGTAGTACCCAAAATTTAGCTTCTACTGCTTGGGCAATCTACACACCCTCAAATGAACTTATTTGTCTACAAGGTGTTTGTCTCGATCGAGCAACCAATAATATCGCAGAATATAGCGCAGTCATCGAATTATTAACTAGTGCTATTTCGCTTGGGATTCGTCACTTCATCATACGAATTGATTCACAACTAGTGGTACTACAGTTAAACAATGTCTATACTATTTGAAGCCCTACTCTATTACGGGTATATTTTGAATCCGCCTCCTGGAACGTCATTTCAATTATATTGAATATCAACACATTCCTAGATGTCTAAATACATTAACTGATTCTCTAGCTAATTATGTATTAGACAGACATTTGTAATTCCAATCACATTTCACATATTGTACAAAAGCAGAGTAAACCGGTAAAAGCCTCATGTATATATATAACGATATAATGTTTACAAAAAGAGTTTTTTTCCGAAGACCCAAAATGTCAAAATCTAAAGCTCATGGCTTCTACAAAATGGCATCATGGATGCTGCTCACGGTAACACACTACAGCTCGTGCTACCTGTTATCACTCCAGGAAACTCTCCTAGGTTGTATCTCAGAGATGCCTCGTAACTTAAAATTTTTGCAACTATTTTCTCAATAATAGGTGTGGGCTTGGATCAAGATGAATATCTTAACTCACTAGATTGTGTCTTCAAGATAGCCTAGCTATATTCATGCAATACAAGGCCTTCAAGAGCTATTATCAGATAGGTTTGTAGATCAAATGGATAAGAAAACCAATCAATTAACCAGTACATACATAGGCAATATATATGATGGGTCAACAACTATCAAGGGATGCTTATGATTCTTACTTAACAATCAAAGGTAAGATGAAATTTACCATGGTACCATTAAACATAGAGAAAGAGATGATTTCAACTCATAGGCATAGAAAAGGAATGAAAAGAGAATCTGACAATAACAATGAAATAATCTTGCAGGCCTAATATATTAAAG
>SNQJ01S0054192.1:65939-76145 GCA_010110895.2 Picea sitchensis | reverse complement strand
TCCTATTTTTTAGGGAAGGTGGAGGATCTCATGGATGGTTGAAATATTTCCTCCTTAAAATCCTTAAGAGATATTTCCTCCCCAAAATCCTTAAGAGATATTTTCTCCCTAAATATATTAGAGATCCCTTTCTTAGTGGATCTGATGAGAGATCTTCTCCATGGTGGTTAAACCTACAAATCCTATATAATGAGGGGTTTCCATGGAGGAGGGGGAATGGAGATTGAGAATTATGCCAAACTTATGATCTCATGAGTGGTATGTCATTTGGAGCATCAACATTCTGTGTGTGGAGTATTTAAGCAAGGGTTTGGACAAGGGGAACTTGATGAAGATGCTACACTCACATCTATGGTTGTAAGTTTTCTTCATTGTTGTTATTATGAATATAATATGCTTGGCCTGTTTCTTTCAATTCTGTGTTTGATCTCACATGAATTTGTCTCTAATATATAGATCTATTTCGAACTAATCTCAGTAGAGTAGGAAGCTGTTTGTACTTTTGTTTGTCTACATGGTTTATAGAGGAGCTTAAGATTGGAGCTCAACTCGGACCGTGCAGGGACAACCACCGGTAAAAGGTATTTCTTTTCTCCTTCCTCCTCACACATTAGTTTATCTAGATCTAAAAGGAAGTCAGTGTCCACGATAAGCATCTTCTGTCTTAAGAGTTAAGAGTCTAGCTCTTAAGAGGAGATCTACCTGTCCGCAAGGAGATTTTCCTACAACATAAATTGGTGACTCCACTGGGGAACGAATCCTATTATCTTTCCTTGGTTTGTACCTTCCCTTTTACCACCTTTCATATCACTTTTTTTGCTTGTTTATGATCCATTAGCCTTCTCCCATCTTCACTCACATTTTCACCAATTTTTATGCATTCTGGGTGAATGTTTTGCATTTTTTTGTCTCTTTTTCTGAGCTTATGGGAATCCTGGCACCCCCTTCCCTTGATATCAGAGTGCCAGCGCTCCCTAAATTCCTTAGACAATAATTATAACGCTCTGTGTACCCTTTTGAGGGAGCGCCAGCCTCCTTCTTGGGGTTTTTCTGGCTTTTTCTCATTAGTTTTTTGCAACTTGTTTTGTGGAAATCTTTACCCAGTCTTTGTGAATGGTTTGTGAAGTTCTTTGGATTGGTTTTTGATTCTTATCACTCCCTCTTGTCTTGATTGGATCTTGAAACCCTTTTTAAAAATGTGAAAATTGCTCTTTCTAGATGCTTGTTTTGTCGGGACAATTTGGGTATTTTCTCTTTCTCCCTGTCTCTTTTTGGATTCTTCTCTGCATTTTATTATAATCCTTGGATGCTTGTTGGTTTTAGGATCCTTGATTGAGTTCTTGTTAGACCAAGATTCTTCTTTTTTTCTTTCAATTATCACTACCTTGAGTGCGTGCTTTGTTTGTAGCCTCTTTCTTCGTGTCTTTTGCATCTGCATAGGACTCTTTCTCCTGATTGAAAGTAATGAAGCATTGAAGGTTTTGTGTTTAATTTATGTATATATCATAATAAAACAAAGAACATATATGCATTTTTTATTTTAGGTAGTGAAACTAGCTTGCATTTGAAGTAGCGGAATTGCATGTTTTCGGGCATTTTTGGGACATTGTGCATCTAAAATGATGAATGTTTTCTCCTTCTCGTAGCATAGTTTTCATCGAAATGAACAGATTTCATATTCATCCCTTTGCATAAATTTCGAGTCGGTCAAAACACCATATTGTCCACGCCATTTTCCTTTTGAGTAACAACAGCCTTAAAAATCAAGCGCTAAACTAAAATTTATCATACATTTTACATCTTTGTTAGCAAACCTACATTAGTTTTAGGTGTAGGGCTTTGGAATAGGTTGAAAGGATAAATTTCCAAATCTATCAAACAAACTTAGTATCTTGCGGTAGGGAGAGTGAAATCCAATTGTCATATAGGCTTTCCGGGATCCCCCTCTCACACAGGGGTTATGCACGAGGTCGCATTCGGGCGAATTATGAAGATTATCCCTCCGTGGTTCAATTGTTTGTAGTGGTCGGATCGTATATTCGGGGTCACTTGAAGGTATACCCACAATTATGTGTGGGAGCCTCTTAGGTTGATTTAGGACTTGTTATCCTACCCATACGTTCCAACTGGACTGTCGACTGTACCCGCCCAAGGGCTGACTACGAATTGGTGACCTTAGTAGCCATAATATTTAGGGTCCCACACAAGGTGACAGTGAAGGGAAGTCTCACTGTACCTGGAACAGATGTTGGTCAAACTCACTCGGGCTCCATGGAGGGTAAATCCATAATTACTGCGTGGAAGCTTTCACCAAGGCGTAAGTCCGTTAAGCATGTCTCCAACGTAACTGATCCACCCGCTCTATCCCCGCCCCTTCCTATTTTGATCTCGCGACGTTGGATTTCATCACCAACTAGTGGTTTCATCATAGGAAGGTTTATTTGATTGATTTCTTCTCAGATTCATAGCGTGTGTTGTTTGTTTTACTTAGTGGACCTTAGGTCGAGTCAGTGTTAATGGCATCGACTCCCGAGAGTACCAATGGAGGAACCCCTTCTCCTGGGGAACCTTATACCTTTCCTTCATTTGGAAACTTTGGTTCTACGTATATTGCCACACTGAGTCTTCCAGGACTCACCATCATATTACCAGTTTGGTTGTTCCCCTCTCTGGTGATCCCGAATCCTCCCAATGTTTCAATTGCACCTAACACTTTAGATGTCATTACACCACCCACACATCAACCTCATTTCAAATTTTCACCTTCTTCTTCCATCAAGTCTCCTTCCATTTATCCTTCTTCGCCTAGTGAAAGCTCTAAAGCAAGTAGCCAGGTTGATCAGAAGAAGAAGAAACAAAAAGAGAAGAAGAAGAAAAACCCGAAAAGGACCAAGGCCCCAACAACATCAGATGTTGGCTCTAAGCAATCGGTTACCGTTAATAGTACTGGGAGTGTTGATGAGGTCAACAAGATTAAAATGAAGAATCCGAAGCCCAAATTCCCTTACAGTCTTTGTAAGGGTGACCACTTTCTGAGGGATTTCCCCAGTCTTATCAAGGTCTTAGAAATGTGGTCCTCCATGTCATCGGCCTTTACTGGACATGCCAATGATACCCCGTCAACTAGTGATGTTAAGGTTGGTAAGAAGAAGACAACTGTCAAATTTCCTTGCATGTTATGCAAGGGTGATCATTACTCTCATCTTTGTCCTCGCATGGATGAGGCTTATTCTCTTTTGGAAAAAAATCAACTTCCAAAAGGTTATCGTAAGCTTTTCCCCAACTCATCGTTAGTTGATGAACTGGTCAATCTGGTTCCATCCCCGGTCAGTCCGATTGATCAGGTGGTCAATCTAGTTTCCTCCTCGATTGAACTACAAACCCAAGTAGTTGATCCAGTTCTGTCATTGATCAACCCCACTCTTCATCAAAAGAGTGTAACCCAAGTGGTCGATCAGTTTTTATCCTCGGTCGATCCCACTCTCCCGTTAGAGAGTGACTCCAAAGCGGTCGATCCGTTTCCACCCGTAGACCCAATTCTCCCGTTGGAGAATGAAACCAAAGTGGTCAATCCGGTTCTGTCATCGGTCAATCCCACTCCTCCTTTGACAAGTGCCAAAGTGGCTGATCCAGTCCCTTCCTCAGTCAGTCCCACCCTTCATCCAAAGAGTGCCAAAGTGGCTGATCCAGTCCCTTCCTCGGTCAGTCCCACCCTTCATCTGAAGAGTGCCAAAGTGGTTGATATGATTCCATCATCGGTTAATCCCACTCTTCCTTTGAAGAGTGCCTGTGCGATCGATCTGATCCAATCATTGGTTGATCCTACTCTCCCTCTAGAGAGTAAACCTGATAATGCCCATGTTTTTCTCGTTGATACAGAATCTACCATGTTGGGGGGCATTCCTCCTTCTCCCATGAAACCCCCTCCAAGTAATGAGGCCATCCTTTTTGATTGGGGTGCACTAACTAGACCTCGTCTTCCCTCTCACATTCCTTTCCAAATTACAATACAGGTTTGTGGTCGGGATGTTCCTCAAATGCTGATAGATGAAGGTGTGTCCATTAGTATTTTGTCTTCTGTTTCTTGGTACACTTTGGGTTGTCCACAGCTTGCACCGGTTACACAGAATCTGTTAGCTTTTAACAGAAGAACTAGTCAACCTTTAGGGACCCTCCCTCAGTTTCCCATAACTTTGGGAGGGAAAAATGTCTTTATTGATGTCATGGTAGTCCGAGACCCCTTGGATTTCACTTTACTCCTTGGGCGGGATTATGTCTATTCCATGAAAGCTATTGTGTCCACTCTTTTCCGTGTGATATCTTTCCCTCACGATGGAAGAATTGTGACTATTAATCAACTTTGATTCATCGGTCCTGATGGGATTACATCCCTAAATGGTTCTTATATGCAGACAATATCTCTCCTGCCACATGTCAATTATGTGGCATTGTCTCCAATGACTTCAACTTCTGATGATTTAGATCTGGTAGTTGACATGGTGTTCTCTTCGCTAGGGCTATTGGAGCCTGATCTCCTTACCCTTATCGTGGCCCTCGACATGTGTTCCTTCTAGAGTGATTATCTTCCATCTAGTGAAGATCTCTTGGAATCCATGACCGATTTTTGTCCCTTGACATGTTGTCCTTCCAGATAATTATCCTCTTGGAAGCCATGATCAAGAAGCAGTCACGAGCATATTTTTTCTTCTCTGTAGCAAGCTCGTTAAAAAATGAAATAGAGGCCCTGAGCATAGTTCTTTTCCTGTGTCAAGCTCGTTAAAAAATGAAATAGTTACCTCTCTTGAACCTTCTTTTCATCCACCCTTCTCCTTTTTCTCATCTACTAGAGAAATTGGTGACAAACTCAAAGTTGGTGAATGAATTGAAGCTTGGGGGGCATGTCTCCAGCCTTTGATGATCATTCTAGAGTTAAGCCACTAGATTTTCAAGTTGGGGGCATACTGAGCTTAGTCTTTGTTCTTTCTCATGCTCGAAAATAAATGAGAATGCATCCGAGAAAAAATTTATCTCTTTTTCGGACCTGTATGGATACATGAAAAAGGAACCCCCTGGAGTCTCCTTTAAGCTCTTTTTAGACTCTCTAAACATGAAAAGATTTCTGAGTGATCTTGCTTCCTTTCCCACTCGTTGAAAGGTTTGAAAGGGTGTCTTTCAAGTCATAATTTATCTCCTTTTTGGCCTCGCAAGACTAACATTACGAAAAATAACAACATTGGAGTCATCTTTAAGTTCTTTTCAGACTCTCTAAACATGAAAAGATTGCCGAGCGACCTTGTTCTCTTCACGCTTGTTAAAGTATTTGAAGAAAAAGTATGTTGAGCGATAGTTTATCTCTTTTTCGGTCTCATCAGACTACTTTATGAAAAAGGAACTGAGAGAGTTCTCTTTTAAGTGTTTTTCCAGACTCTATAATCATGAAAAACCTTCGAGTTTTCTATCTTTGGACTCGTTAAAATGAACATCGACAGGCCCATACGGGATCGAACCCTTCTTCTAGTTCTTTAAACAAAGGAAGAGGAACTTACCGAAGGTGAGTTATATCAAGCATGTGTTACCCTCCTCGAGCTCGTTAAATTAAAAAGAGGTACTCGTCTATCTGGATGGGGGAAAATTGAAGGAAGCAAGCCAAGAAGATTTTGAGAACATTACCAAGTAACTCTTAGAGTCAACCTTGAACACAACACTTTGTATTTGCACACATCTTAATCCGCTGAACCTCTGCACTAAACCAATCCTATGATTTTTTCTTACTCCTTTGGGTCACCCGACAAAAGTCACAGTATCCATTGCATCATCGTGTTTTAGTCCTTGTCATGTTTCTGCTGTTGTGCCTTCAGTTTTCAAGGGAAGTATCTGCCTCGAAAGTCAGCCATAAAAAATATCTTGTCTCAATACCCATGTCAGTCCATGTTATTTTGATCCACCAATCACATCTCTATGTCATTTTCATGTCGTTTATGGGGGATACATCAAGGCCCTCCTTCGATGAGTCTATTCCTATCGACTTCAACACATTATCTAGGAACTAGACTTAGAAACCAGTTAGTACTTTGGGACCTACATGCCTCAATGGCAGGCCTCCTCACATTCGATAGTAGGTTTACATCATTGACCTCTGATCGGATGATTCCACGGATGTTCAACTTCAACTCATCCATTCACATTCGTTGGAATGTACTAGGGTRCCTTGGGAATCATTGACATCAATGGTGATCTCCCTCGCGCTTGTTAACGGTTTACATCATTGACCAGAATTCAAGTGGTTTCTACCATGTTCGACATCAGGACATCTATTCACATTGTTAGATTCATACTACATCAAGATCGGTAAGAAGACCCTGGGTTGAGTGATCACTCTGATATGTACTTTTCCCAGGTTGCGACGAAGTTTCTCTTGAACAATGACACATATACTGTTACATAGATCCACTTTGTATTGGTCGTGGCTATATCTTGTCATCTTGTAGATCCACTGTGTATTTTTTGTGGCTACGATCAGTTCAGGTCATGGGAGTATAGATCCACAGTGTATCTTCAATGGATATACCTTTTTATCAATATAATTATGGATCCTCAGTGTATTTTATGGCAGCCATATCTTGCAAGTCTTGATCACCCAAGGATAGGTATGTCTGCCTTGGGTTTGAAGCATGTCATAATATTTGTTGGATGTTTGTGTGCAACTTCTATTAGGTTCTCCGAGTCCACACTCTTGCTTTAAATATTTGTAAAGTGTTTCGGCCATCATTCTCTCTTCTGACCTCACACTTTAGGGGGTATTCTGTTACACATGAAATTTTCACACCTAGGTACCTCCCCCTAAGTGTCGTAAAGTGTCGTATAAGTGTCACATACACCTTGACACCATGGAATAACCTATGTCACAATCCCTAGTAAATGTGGAGGAGGGTTATATTACATGAAGGCAAAGAAATACTAAGTACACATGAATTATTATTAATATTCATGGAAAATGAATTGATTAAGTGTGAGAATCAAGTGCACATGAATTATTATTAATATTCATGAAAAAAGAAAGTAATTAAGTGTGAGGATCCACCTCACATTTGGTTTCCTATTTTTTAGGGAAGGTGGAGGATCTCATGGATGGTTGAAATATTTCCTCCTTAAAATCCTTAAGAGATATTTCCTCCCCAAAATCCTTAAGAGATATTTTCTCCCTAAATATCTTACAGATCCCTTTCTTAGTGGATCTGATGAGAGATCTTCTCCATCGTGGTTAAACCTCCAAATCCTATATAATGAGGGGTTTCCATGGAGGAGGGGGAATGGAGATTGAGAATTATACCAAACTTATTATCTCATGAGTGGTATGTCATTTGGAGCATCAACATTCTGTGTGTGGACTATTTAAGCAAGGGTTTGGACAAGGGGAACTTGATGAAGCTGCTGCACTCACATCTATGGTTGTAAGTTTTCTTCATTGTTGTTCTTATGAATATAATATGCTTGGCCTGTTTCTTTCAATTTTGTGTTTGATCTCACATGAATTTGTCTCTAATAGATAGATCTATTTCGAACTAATCTCGGTAGAGTAGGAAGTTGTTTGTACTTTTGTTTGTCTACAGGGTTTATAGAGGAGCTTAAGATTGGAGCTCAACTCGGACTGTGCAGGGACAAACACCGGTAAAAGGTACTTATTTTCTCCTTCCTCCTCACACATTAGTTTATCTAGATCTAAAAGGAAGTCAGTGCCCACGATAAACATCTTCTGTCTTAAGAGTTAAGAGTCTATCTCTCAAGAGGAGATCTACCTATCCGCAGGGAGATTTTCCTACAATAGAAGCGATGTATTTTTATATTAATCATGAGATATATACAAAATAGGCCCTTTAGCCTTTAACATCTAGGCGCGCTGGCCTAATTTCAAGACATAAGCATTCTGTCTTATAGTACTGGCTCACTAGCCTATAATGCATATTATATACACAAAGGTTCGCTGACCTTAATATTGCGCGCAATTTAGTTACTGCGCGCGGTATTCCCTGACCTCAAGGTTGTGCACTTTTTAGTTACTGTGCATTGTATCCTCTATCTTTAGGGTTGCGCGCACCTTAGTTACTGTGCACGGTATTTAGAAATGTGCACATTACATCCCTTTACTGCGCAGTATATGCGCGCACCATGACATGAAAGGTGTATTACAAAAATGATGTCTAAACAACTCACTAGCTTAAATATACTTGGATTATATTTACATTTGGGTTCAGCCAAGGGACATTACAGATGCTAACGGAAGGCGTTGAAGGATGTGGGAGAAATTCTCCATCATTTCATCCCTCTGTTGCGTGAGAGCTTGCTCAAGCAACAGATTGATAGGATCGTCTGCTCTGTCATTTTTCTTTACATCTTCCATTGATGATTTCTTAGGTGTGTGAGAGAGATTGTCATCAAGAGAGACAATATCAATACCCAACTTGCTATACTCGGACCTTTTTAGGGACATGCACTGGAAAATGATCAAGAGCATCCTGCTCTAATACCACTGATCCAGATTATTTTCGACACGAAATGAGAGCAGAGATATAATAAATAAATGCACAGAGATATTACAGATATTCAATAATATAACATAAATGTATCATAGATGTAACCATAAACACATATATACAACAATACATTATTTCTATGAATGAAATAAATGTACAGAGACTGTAAAAATACAGAGTGAAAGACTCACTAGAATGGTGGCAACTTATCTCTGAGAAGAGATGTGACGGCTACTCGTATTCACAAGAAGATGATTAAAATGAGGCTCTGAAGGCATTTTTACAATAAACAGGAATGCCAAAAACCCTATACATCCAAAAACCTAACCCTATGAGATGAAGCGCCAAAAGTCATGTGGGCCCCATTTGGGTAAGTTAGTAGATCAACTTTCTGGGGTCGTAACTTTTGCATACGATCTTCGTTTCAGGCGCATGATAGCCCATTGGAAAGGTATCGTCGAGGAGATTAATTTTGGGGGATAAATCATGCCTTAAAATACCATTGAGAATATCTATCCAGAAAACCCTTCATTTAGGCCCTCAAAATGGCTCCGGAAGTTAAAAATTGCTAAAAATAGTAAATCACCAAAATTGCCAGAAAACTGTTTTGAGCCTGTTGGAAAAGGTGGGTGGCTACTGATATCCACCTAGATCAGTTTAAAGCAGGATTTAACCTCTTTATGTTGGAAAAAGTGAGGGATCTTCATTACATTCAAGATCGTTGATTGCGCGAGCTCCTTAATCCATGACTGAGAGACTATGAACAACTTCTTCCGAGTCGTCTTCATAAAATACCTATGTGGTGTGAGCATCGCGTAGTTCTTCCTATATTCAAGGTTAAAGCTGGTGTTCTTCACAGCTGGGATGTGTCCTAAATGGTGTCCAACTATGCTTATCCCCTTCAGGATGTATGCAGTGATCAGTGTATACTGAAATTCACGTGGGATACTATTAGGGTTAACCTCGCAAGCCAAAGGCAGTATATAATCTTGCAATATCGAGGAGATCTGCTTCGCATTAGCCAGATCATCATGGTGGTTTCTTCGCTTCTCAGTAGTATGGTTGGAACAACATCCACTCGAGGGGGATGCTTGCAATCCTCTAGTCGACGACGCCTGTATTCCTACAAACATAACTCTCTCAGCCATGAGATCCATGAGAATATCCTCCACAGAATTCTCTAACGCGCTATGTTCGCCAGACATTCACACTTGTAATCAAATAGATTGGGTAGGAGAGTGGAAAAGCAAGGTAATAAAACATATGGCGAGGTCTAGAAATCACAGTGCGATATGCAATCGATTCTCTCTTAGCTCGGATAATCGATTCTTCGAGGCGTTGGTAGGTCCGCACACTACGATTACTTACTTGCTTACATTCTGATGCGAGTGCCCTAATCCTTCCAACTGTGCTCCTAGTGACTTATTTCCTCTGATCACACACTTCTTATGGAGTGGTCGACACTTCTTGGAGTTCTAACTCTGTTACTCTCGCTTCAAGCTGCGGAATGGTCTCAACAAGCTTCCGCACTTGAATCTTGGTTGACTCTTCTTTCTCCTTTTCCAAGCCTGGCATAGATTACAGTGATTTAGTCACTGCCTCTTTGATCGCAGTCTGCTCTGTGAGCATTTGGTATTTTTCTTTCTGTACCTTTGCATTGTCTGTTGAAATTACT
>SNQJ01S0054192.1:44964-60200 GCA_010110895.2 Picea sitchensis | reverse complement strand
AAATTTCAGTGATAACAGATGCCCCCTGATGGATGAGGTTAGGAGCATACGTATAGCCAAAATCCATCAATGTTTCTTCTACTGAGAATGTTGTTGTAAGAGAGAGTAATAGTGTGATTGTCCAGAGCGATCCTTTGGAGGGAAAAAGGAACCGGTAGGACCCGACCTTCTATGAGGTGCGCCAAATATAAAACTGTGTACAAACGAGGTAGGCATGCCCCATGCTCATGTCATGTAACTCTGAAAAAAGATGACTGAAGTGTTGGAGTAGAAAACTGCAGCGCCCTTGGGGGCGGTCGTGGTAGAGGCAGAAGACAATTCTACAAATGGACATGCTCTGAATAGTAGGCATTAATCGCGGTAATAAGTAACAACGATGATGTGGGCATGGATAGCCCTGTCAAGTTCAGAGGTCTTCGGCAAATAAAAGAACTAACTGCAATAGTCGCAAAGTAAGACCCACCATAACATGAGAAAGTGTTGGCGTCGAATGTTATGGGGGTCAACGACAACAGGGAGCAATAGTGTTTCACCCTGTGCCGCCCGAGATCTCTCATTGAATAGATAATGAGAATCAAGATACTATCACCCTTCTGGAAAATTGTGCTGATGTCGACAAAAGGGGAACGTGACTCCCAGAAGTAAAGGGCTTCGAGAAATCTACTGAGGTGAGGAAGTGGTAGAGGTACATGGATGAAGTCAAGAAGTGGGAGGACTCAAGACTGCCCTTGGTTGGAGGATGTATGAGATAAATAGTGGCCGCAATCGTGTAATGACGTCGAGTGTCAGGGGGACGAAAAGAGCGGTGATAAGTTGTGCCAGAGGCGGGACAAGGTGAACAAATTCAGAGGGTAGAGGTAAGTGACCTGTGGGGTACTCTGAAGATATGGACAATGCCGGAAAGGGTAGATGATAAGTAATGCTCCAACCAAGGGTGACATGGGTTGCATTTGGCCAAAAGGAATGAAGCAAGTCGCCAAAGGTGACGACAAAAAGATAATGTAATGACTGCAAATAAAGGCGTTTGTACAATAAATAACGAATAATTTGGGGAGAAATGTACAAATACAGAAACGGGTGCCCCAGTGTGATATGGGTGGCCCACGTAGGGCATAATTTGCTTGGAAAACTGATGAAGGGTGGGGGCCCCATTGGTGAGTTTATGTATGAGGTAGGTGAAATGAAGTTAGGTTCGCAGATGGGAAAACTGATTGTGGAGGAAATGGAGGGTTCATGATACTGCGGAGGTGTAGGTAAAAAATAGAACCGAGAAGGGACAATCTCGGAGTCTGTGTGGGAAAGCTAGAAAAATGAGGAGAAGGAGTATGTGGTTGATTCGCGACATGATGAAAAACCATCGGGACTCCCATCCCTAAAGGGTAATGAAGAAAACCATGAGTGTCAAAAGTATCAAAAGGTGCTATGAATGGGACAACTCATGTGGGTAAGAATGCTACCGGGTAACAATACCGAAGATGCGAAATGGAGGTGTGGGTACTTCAGAGCCGGGAATGGGGATCCTAGAGGTAAACATCAAAGGGTGTGACTGGAAATGAAAGTGCGATACAACGAGAAAGACTACATGCCAGTGCTGAGTATATACCTGAAGGGGTGGTGCCGATGTAGGATGAGCAAGTACCTGCACACATGAAAACCAAATACCCAAAGTGAACAATATCTGAAGAGAATCAAAAGATATGAGCATGTATGTGATAAGTGTGACTAGGCGCATGCGTACCTGACCATGGAATGAAAAAAGGTGCCCCGAGGGCTCAATATGAAAAGCGACCCATGGATTGCTGATTTGTAGGTGACGGGATGGTGATCGTGTGGCTGAAGATAGATTGAAACATGGACACCGTGGGCTCCCGGAATGGTGATTGGAAGTTTGGAAAAAGTCCTATATATAGTTGTAGGGCCCACATTGCCACCTCATTTGTACCTGCTGCAATAGTGACTAGATGAGCAGTTTCTAGAGGATATTTGGAGATTCGGGGAGGGCGAGGCATCCGAATGGTGATTAGCAAGCTGCAGGTTAGTGGTCTGATCATCCTGCATAGAAATAAGATTTCATTTTTTGGGCAGGGGCTGTATGGAGGGCCGTACAGAGACATTTAGGGGATATGGGCCCCACAAGCACGGGTGATCCGGTGATAGGTGCGCATATGTGCGCGCCTGTCCACCGGATATACCTGCATGGAGGCACGGTAGAGAGAATTTGAGGTGCGCTCGAAGGGCGCGCCTGTCAGTTGAACAGGCGCACATAAGTGTGCGCCTGTGGGTTGAACAGGCGCGCACCTAGGTGTGCCTGTATGGTGAACAGGCGCACGTGGGAGTGCGCCTATGAAACAAATAGATGTGCACTATTGCGTGCCTGTGTAGTGAACAGACGTGCATGTGTGCGCACCTGTGTAGTGAACAGGTGCGCATGTGTGCACGCCTGTGGGTAACAAAACCGCGCCTAGGAGGCAGGGTTGAGGTGTATAAAAATGAGTCTTATTGATGCTGTTGATGGTTGTATGAGCTGATATAGGACTCTGTGTTGTCTATAGGTGGACGGTGGTGACGATTCTAGTGGGGTGGCGAGAGCGAGACTGGTCTCAGCTGCGAGACGCCGTGGCCATTGAGGAGTCTGGTGTGCGTGCGACTTTGGCAACCTCTGGGTTGCTAAATTTTTTTGAGTGCCCGTTGATACAGGCACAGGAGTATCTATTACAGTTCCTGATTCAGATGTGGAGTCTGGAGCTGCACTGCTTCCTCGTGCGAGGAGAGCAGATCCCCTTCACTGCGGTGGAGGATGTATATTTTTTGAGTGGGCTTCCATTTCGGGGAACGCCCCTACCGGCGGAGCCAGTGTTGCCTAGGGGTACATTGCTCGCCACTATTGGCCGGAGGTATTGTTCAGGTCCAAACTTTATGTCCAGGACGGTGGTGAGCATATCGTCGATAGATTCCCTAGGGCATCGCTGTATAGAAGCGATGATTGTACAAGTATATGGGTCACTGGCGACCCAGCGGATTAGCGGTGGCCAACTTCTGGTGCTAGAGAGAGTGTTGGTTGGTGAGCATTTCGCTTGGGGGATGACGCTGCATGCAAGGATGGTGGTGCAGTTGGACCACTGTCGGTTGACGGATACAGGGGAGTTTGCATTTGGGTCCATCCTAGTGGCCTGGTTTCTAGAGAGGGTACCGATGTTGCACCCAAGGATTCTATTGGGTGCGCCTGGGGTGCGAGAGTCCCGGCTAAGGCGGTGGTCGACTGTGTTACTTCGCCATGGTGGTGGCGAAGGTGGCCACTTCTTTTCAGAAGAGGCGACATAGGTATGGCGGCAGATGCCGCAGGTGATTTTGCATTACCCCTATGCCGGGGTGGACTTCCGGGATGATCCGGACATGGTGCTACCTCCAGGAGAGGTTTTTGATCATCGAGGTATGTGGGTTGTATGCTGTTTGTCATATTTTGAGATAGCAGTCCATATGTTTTTGATATAGATGCTGATTCTATCTGTTGGTTGTTTGTATGTGTAGATGTGGCACCTCGCGGATGCGAGGTGGAGATGCAGAGAGTGCCGGATCGTCGAGAGCCGGAGAGACTACTGCGGGGGGAGAGACATCATCGTGAGGATGCCGCGGGGTGACCAACTGATCTAGAGAGGGAAGCGAGGAGGCACCAATTTGATGAACCTGGTGCTGGACCATCACACGCTCCTCCGACGGCTGCCGGAGTGGATTTTGAGGATATACGTTGTTGATTGGAGACGGTATTACAGGACGTGCTTGAGGGTCTATGGTCTCGCATTCAGGACGAGACGTTCTTGGAGCAGTGTGTGGGGGTTCTGCCGCCATGGCGGGCCATCGTGCAACGAGCAGAAGTGGTTGCGGCGATGACGAGCGGACGACTGCCGCCAGGGCAGGAGGGGCCTGTAGGGGGTGGGCCACCACCTCCTGGGGCAGGTGTTGGTGGGCTGCCACCGCCTGAGGGAGGGGCAACTGGTGGTGCTTTAGAGGCACCGTGAGTGGTGCTTTGATGTACATATGTATTTCTTTTGTATATAGGATGGTGAGCCCACTTTGTACCGAGGTGTTGTATTGGCCTGCGGATATGTGTATTTTTTGTATGCAAACATTCAGATGACACTGTAGACCTATATATATATATATACATGAGTATACTTTTTGAGATCTATGTGGTGTTTACGTGTGTTTTGGTTAATGGTTTGATGATGTCTATTCTATGTATATGCTGTGACAGGATTGTGAGATGTTTATGTATGTGTAGAGGTAGCCTGATGTGATATATGCCAGTCTAACACAATATTAGCTAGGTTATCTGTGATTTGATTCAATTGTCTTGAAATATGTGTAAATGTAATGGAATCAAAATGTCGAGATAAAAGCCTAACCTGCAGGTATTTGCGAAAGAGGCAAGGATCACGAACGCGGTACACATTGTTGAGATGGAGAATGACTAGTTGAGAGTCGAGGAAGACGCTAAGGTGACGAATATGATGATGCTGGGCGTCGGCCAAGAGACCAATGACAGCAGTGTATTCGGCTTGGTTGTTGGTTGCTGACCCCAAGCATATGCTGCTCGTATGGAGCATTTCATGTGAGGGGGTGTAGAGAGCCAAAGCAGCCGAAGCGAGATTTTGTGTCCAACGGCTGGCGCCGTCGGCGTAACTGATGTGGTAGGTTGGTGGAGGAAGCATCTGTCAATAGAACAAAGGATAGTTTAGACGTGACGGGAGGAAAACAAAGATTAAAAACTCTAGAAAAGAAAATAACCTAAAGTAGAGTGACTACGTTTAAGCGTAAAATTTCTTGAGATACAACCCGTTGATGGGTTCCTTGAGAGAGAGGCCTTCGGGAGAGGCCAGGATATATGCGCCTTTGGTGAGGCAATGTTGAATGATGTATTGGCCATGCCAGAGTGATTCGAATTTGCCGTGGCCAAATGTATCATGAGCGATATCATAAGCCAAGACGAGGTCGCCTTCGCGGAATGATCGAAGGTTGACATGGCGATCGAAGGTAGCCTTGGATTGTTTTTTAGCTGCCTCATTGTTATGTAAGGAAGATCGACGATCTTCATTCAGAGACTCCAAGTTCAGCAAGCGCTGCTCCATTGGAGCAGTGTCAAGTAATATCTCTATTGCGATGCGTAAGGTGGGAATTTCACACTTGATGGGAAGAGTTGCCTCGACCCCATGGACTAAATGGAATGGTGTGAAACCAGTAGCAGTCTTCACAGTCATTCGATAAGCCCATAGCGCAGAAAATAACATATGATGCCAATTGGTTTTATGTTTATTAACCATGCGTTGTAACATGGTCTTGAGGACTTTGTTAACTGCCTCGACCTGTCCGTTAGACTGAGGGTAATATGGTGAAGAAAACTCATGAGAGAAGCCTAACCAAGATGAGAGTTCGACGAAAATCTCATTCTCGAAGTGTTTTCCATGATCCGAAACGATTTGGAGGGGTACTCCAAAGCGGGATATGACGTGGTTAAAGAAGAAACGCGCTGTTGTGTCAACGGTGTTGTTGAAAGTGGGCATACCTTCGACCCATTTGGTGAAGTAGTCAATGATGACAACGATGTATTTGTGGCCATTGCTGGAGGGGGGATTACAAGTCATAAAGTCGATGCCCCATTTACAAAAAGGGCCTGCAGTAATGACAGGGTGAAGAAGAGCGGGGGGAGCGCGGGCTCTGTTGGTGTAGAGCTGACATTGCTCACATCGTTTCACGGCATGAATGCAATCATGAAACAAGGTAGGCCAAAAGTAACCAGCTCAGATAATCTTTTGAGCAGTGGATATGCCTGAAAGATGGCCCTCACATGCGTCGTTGTGGCAGTCATTTAAGACTCTATCGGCCTCATCAATAGTTAGGCATCGACGAAGAATGGTGTCAATGCCCCGTCGATATAGTATGTCTCCAATGAGGAGGTAGCGGGGGGCTTGATGGCGAATACGGCGATGATCATCGCGCGAGATGTGGGTACCTAACTTTTGAGTTCAGAGATAGATGAGGAGGTCTCCGTACCAAGGATCATCCGTAGTGATGTAAAAAATATGTTCATCGGGAAAGTCGGTGTTGACGGGGGCACTGGTGGTGTCAGAGGGGAGGGCCGTGACAAGTTCGGCGAGAATGATGGCCTTCTTACTCTTAGGTGTCGAGAACTCGAGGTCGTACTCCTGAAGGATAATGATCCATAGAGAAAATTTTCCATTAACTTGCCGACGACTGAGCAAGTACTGCATAGGGTTGGAATCTGCGACGACCTTGGTGGTACGAAGCAAAATTTAATGGCGCAATTTCTGGACTGCGAGGACAACTGCAAGAGTAAGTTTCTCTTCGTGTTTATATTTCAAGGGTGGTCCTGAGAGGTTTTTACTAACGTAATAAATGACATGTTCACGATTATCATCTCTGAGATGGACGAGGACATCGGCTACTGATACAGCTGATGCTGATACGTAGAGAATATAGTCGCGATTATAGTCAGGTGCACTAATTAAAGGTGCGTTTGAAAGCGCTTATTTAAGATCGTCAAATGACTGTTGGGCGTGGTCGTCCCAGTGAAATGGGATGTCGTGCCATAGTAAGTGAAGGAAACCATGTGCGTGTATGGCGTAATCCGAGACAAAGCATATAAGAAAGTTAGCTTTGCCCTGTAGACTCTGAAGTTGCCGTAAATTCCAGGGAGGTGGAATTTCGGTGAAAGCTTGGAATTTGAGGGGGTCTACGATAATACCGCTTTGGGAAACAATAAAACCGAGGAGGCACCTTGCGGTGACACATAATACACACTTGAGAGGATTCAAGCGGATGTTGTACTGACAACACCATTGAAAGATGATTCATAAATCATCGAGATGCTGGGTGCGTTTCTTGGATCGAGCTGTGAGGTCGTCCAAGTAGGCGAGGATGATATTAGCCAGATCGTGAAGGATGTATGTCATCGCCCACTAGAAAGTTGCGCCGACATTCTTTATGCAAAAGTACCCCACGGGGTAGTGAATGCGGTTTTATACTGATCGACTGGGTGGATTTGAATTTGGTTGTAGCCAGAGAATCCATCCATAAAGGAGAGAGCCTCGTGGCCCGCGCAGTCGTCGATAATTTGATCGATGAAAGGCGTTGGAAAGTTGTCTTTGGGACATGCGTTATTGAGATCGTGAAAGTCTGTGAAAACGTAGATAGTGCCCTATTTTTTGTCAACAGGTACAGGGTTGGAAACCCATGAGGTATAAGCGATGGGGTAAATAAACCCGACAATGCGTAATTTGTCAATTTCGGCTTTGATAGCCGTGACTTTGGATGGGTGTAGCGGCCGCTGTTTTTGGCGAAATGGTGTGATGTCAGGCCAGGTGTCGATGCGATGTTCAAAAATAGAGGGATCGAGGCCATGCATCTCCGTGTATGACTAGGCAAAAATATCCCTATATTCCTGGAAGAGGGCTTTATATGCGGCGATTTCCTGAGGAGTGCAAGCAGCTCCAATGGTGATTTCTTCGATAATGTCATTTTTAATGGAAATGTCGATTTTGATGGTGGGGGAAATGTTGGCCATATTGCCTTATTCAAATGCATCAGGGGCATGAATGGGATTGTTGAACCAGTCGATAGGCCCGGAGGGGATAAAATCCTTGGTTTCGACTGCGTAAATGGGGTTTTGGTTAGGAGGCATGGGGGATGCCTGTGGAGAGAAGAGTGCGCGATGGTGTAGCGCATCAGAGGGAGAGTCCGGGTGGTTTAACTCTTTGAGTATTTCTTCTTCGCATTGGAAGTGACGGGAATAGAAGGGGTCGTGAGGAGTGATCTTGGTGACAGTGGTCGTGTGGTTTCCCCCTGGTGAAGAAGTAGGTGGAACATTGTGAGGAGACGGTGAGGGTTCACTCGACATAAACCATATATTGAAGTACTGAGGGGTACCCGTGGTGGTTGGGTGGAGAGTTCCCGTAGGGGAATGAGTGGGAGAGTTGGGGGCTGAATCCTCAGATATGTCATCTAAGAACCATGGAGGTGTTGGGAGTGCCTCGGGTTCGGGAGAAATGACATGAATATCCTCTAGTGACGAGGTAATGTCAATTATCGCCTCTGTGGGTCGATGAAGCAGGGTCAATTGACGTTGCCTGTATTCAAGGATCATAGGACAATGGTATGTAAAATGAGCTAATGAATCACAGAGAGAGGAAGGGCGTATCATACGTTCTTTGACTGAAGTGGTGACATAATGGATGTCAGTGATATTTGTTGAGGAGGGCGCAGTAGGACTGGGGTTGTTCTGGAAGTTCTGGCGTACGACGGCTAATGTTTGTCGAAAGCGTGGCAGTGCTGGGCAATGATGGGTATAATGGCCATACTCTAAACATATAGCACAAGCGTATTTTGTCCTCAACCCTTTACTACTGGAAGGGTGGGTGGTAGTGGTGGGACTAGCAGTAGTGGCGGGTGTTGTGGGAGTTGGGTTGAGGGGGATCAAATTCCGTAATTCAGGTAGTGATGGACAGTTCTTGGTTTGGTGGCCCTCTTTCTCACATAGTGCGCAAGGTGGTGGGAAGCGTGGAGGAAGTGGAGCAGTGGGCTCTTTCTTCTTTCTCCTACCCCCAGCTGTAGCAGGGGGTTTAGTGAGTGGGGGGGTGGTGGGGGTAAGGATGGGAATCGTCATGGGGATTCCTTCCTGGGGGGGAAGGGATGGTCGAGAGACCATCTCTGGTGGGTGTAAATACCAAAATGGGATTGCTAACACCATATTAGGTAGTGTGAGCGTTGCGACGACCTGAAAAGATTCAATACCTGGTGGAGGGTAAAAGAAGGGAATTTGAGTGAGGGTTTGGGGAACTGTCTCGCAAACGGGACTATGTCCTTGGGGAGAGGTGGAATCGTGGACTGGTGTATTCGACGAGTGTCCAGGAGGTTCTNGGGATGTCAGGTATGATAGAAGCCTCTGTAGGAGGAAGGGTATCCTCTGTGGGAGTTCCGTTAGATGATATGATGCATACTTGATTAGCAGGATGGAGGAGTGGTGGTGCTCCATGGTACGTCCCTAATAAGGATGGATCTTTAAAAATCCCAGGACCCATCTCGATGAGTGGGTATGTATCGTGGCTGGTGTGGATGATTGGAAGAATGTTATCGATGTTGGCAGATGTATTAGGCTCATAATGTGATACTTGGTCAATGGTAACGATCTTCCCATTGTGGGGGAACATCATTATCCGAAAGACGGAAGATGCCACTGCCTTCATAGAATACATGTAGCTACGACCGAACAGGATATTATAATCGAGTGGGGCGTTGATAACTTCGATATCGATGAGAATAGTCTTGCCCCCGAGTTCAACGGGGACATTTTGGAAGAGCCCTTCAAGAGAGGATGGTCGTCCGTCATAAGCTCATAATGTGATGGCAGAGGGTATGAGTTCTGGGGAACCAAGTTTCTGCCATACTGTTTTGGACATGATGCATGTAGATGCACCTTCATCGATGATACACCGATGAACTGTGATGTTCTGTATTTTCACTGGTATTTGAAAAGCGATCAAGGAAGGAAGATGATGTTCTCTGCTATCAATATCAAAGGTGATGAGTTGAGTATCTGCAGGGTCGACTGCCCCTAAGGCGGACAAAAGTGATTTCCGCTGAGTAGGACAAGTCTGCAGGACTTCCAAGACTGACATGGCAGCCGAGGATTGTGCTAAGTCATCTACCAAACTATAGTTATGAGCTTCCCTAGCCTGTGGGTTGTGGACATTCCGACGCAATGGGATGCGAAGTGGTGGTTCGGCGGAAGGGCGAGGGATCACCAACGGGGGTCCCGTTGGTGTAGGGTTTGTCTCTGGAGTGATGGGAGGAGACTCAGCGAGTGCATGATACTGACGATTACGCGTTTGCAGAAGGATTTCTTCCTCACTAGTGAGGAGAATTGTACGATCTGCTGGGTTGTTGGGGTTAAGGTATTGTCCCACCTGAGGTGGGGGATGCTGTGTGTCCTATTGGGTGTTTGTCACACCTTGATGTGGAATAGGATTTTGCAACACGGCGGGAGGGGGTTGTTGCACGTATTGTTGTGGTGCTTGCTGAGGGGTAGGTTGTGTAGGGGAATGGGGAAGACTACCAGAGTCTTTCAACCATTTGAAATCAGCGATCTGGGGGAAATGATGAGTGTAATGGCCGAACTCACCACAAAGGGCACAAGGGAAGATGGTTTTAACATTATTTTTCCCTTGGCGTTTATTATTATTTCCCCCTTGGGGGTTTTGGTTCGCTTGGTTCTTGTTGCCCCCAGTGGGTTGGTGCTGTGGGGGTTGATTCCCGCCTTGACCGGGGTTGTTGTTATTCCTGTTCCGTCCTTTCTTCTTGGCATTGTTCGATGGATGGGTTGGATTGGATGTGTTCAACTATTCAAAATTTTGGTATTGTTGAGCAGCAGAGGGTTGAACAAAATTCACCCCCGCATGAGGATGTGGGGGAGCCATGGGTTGTGGGGGACCAGGAAATGGGAAGTATGGATTCTGTGGTGGTACCGATCTGTAAGGTACATCGGAAGGCGTAGTTCTTTTTCTAGTACTATAAGTTGATGTTGAGGGAGGACCATTGTTTGTGGGAATAGGTGGATGTATGGGATGCGCCGACGGTGGACCACTGATGGGTGGAGGTATAACAATAGGGTATGGATGTTGATAAGGGGGTGGGGGGTAATAAGAAGTGCCCCCGTATGCCGGTGGGTATTGAGGTGTGCCATACATCGGTGGTGGTTGGGGTTGTGGACCATGGTGTGTGGTGGCACTGATCAGTCCGTCTGCTGAGTGAGACATCCCAGGTTTGTCTTGGCCAAATGGCACAGGTTTTGGAAGATCAGGAAGTACTGTGTATAGGTACCCTAACTATGCATAGATGAGGTCATATTGTTGGGCCTTGCTGATGGCTTCCTCTTCAGATTGAGGGAAGGTGGAAGCTACATCCTTACCGAGGAGAGAGACAAGTGATCTAAGAAACCAGTCGAGACACTGTTGCTTGGTGGTTTCTACTTTGCACAAACTACATCGCCTACGCCACTTGTGAATGTGGTCAACGATGTGTGTGGCTGAGGTTTGTTTGAAGTTAGAAAGTAGGTCTAGACCATTGTCGTGGCGGATGGGTAATTGGAAGAAGGTCAAGAATGCTTTGGCCAATGACTCAAAAGTTGCGTGGGACCCCGATTTTTCTTCAACATACCATTTAGCCGATGGGCCAGTGAGTGTGCGTTGAAATAATTGCAGTCTGTTGGAATCATCCATAATTCTATTGGAAGAGCACCATAGGTAAAAGGTCATGACGTGGTTGGCAGGGTCATCACCTGCCTTGCCTTCAAACTTTGGCATGTCTGAAGGTAGTTTGGTGGGCATTGCGGGCCATGTGGGCTCATGCAATATAGGATCATTTGTGAGTTTGGTGAGATCCGGTATGTTGAGAGAGGCCAAGTATGGCATTTGCAGTGGGGGGGGGGAGGATTAGCTCCGACCATAGTGTGTTGTGAACCTGACCCTTGAGGGGGGATAGGTGGGTTGGTTCTCCCTCCTTGAGAGGAAGTAGGTCTCCCGCTTCCGTGTAAAGGAGAGCGAGTGAACGGATGACCTTGGGAAGTTGACCCAAGTAATGTAGAACCAAGCAAAGCTGATCCTAAAATAGTAGCACTCATAGGAGTGTGTGAAGGAGGTGCTGATGAGCGGGCACGACCAGATACTCCCCCTAGGATAGGAGGGAGGTTTAGCAAGCATCGTGAACGATGGGGGTTCTGTGGTCCCCCTATGATGTCAGACTAACTGTGTGAATATGTGCAAAAAGTGGTGAGAAAAATATAGAAACAAGAGCCTTTGCGTTGAATGTTTACACAATATATATATATCCAAATCAAACTGCAATCAGATGTGCATCATACATAAAAATGAGAAAGGAGCATATATATGGGTAAGTGGGTTTTGTCCATGTGAGGGAAAAAGAAAGCAAATGCTCGTGTCCTAGAATACGTAACGTCCTTCCTCTCAAATAGCATTGGACCTTCCAATAGTACTCAATAGTGGGGTCTGAAGTCACTGTAAGAGAAACTAGTGAAGGATGAAATAATTGGTTATAATGAGGGGTAAAGGGGGCATATCATGAAAGAACTGGAGATATTTCCCAATAGCCACACAAAATCCAATCAAGGTGCAATTGCAACCCACAATTTACACCTGGGTAGATGTCCTAAAGTTGGTCACTAGGTACCTCGGTCAAAGTGCGACATTTAGATTTTCGGCCTAAGAAATGGGTCACGGGCTGGATCCCGTCCAAGAGGTGGGTGCCTCAAGGGGGGACACAAAGAAAAACTGGACCTCGGCCTTCAACCCTTCACGGGTATCTCCCTACCTTATGGTGATTGAAACACTTGACTTGGAGGATTTTCAGTTCCCTATTTGACAACCTCTATGTTTTGACAATGTGAGAACCAGATAACGGGGAGTTATTTGGATGCTTATCCACGAAATCCTACCTAGACTAAAAAATTTCTTTTGGCACCTCCTGTGGAGGGAAACTTAGTGAGTTTTTAGAAAGATTTTTAGATGTAGTTGTTTTGGGAGGTTGGGGGTGTAAACCAACCTCGTTGATTAAAAATGGGAGTGGATAGTCCCGTCAAGAAAAGATGGGGTACTTTCGGAATCCCTTTGGAGGAAACTTACTTTGACCTCCACGTTTCAAGCAGAAGCTATGTGACTGATAAGTGACTTTTGTGTGTAAGTGAAAGTGTGCCAATTTTTAGTGAATTAGATGTCACCTTGCTGCATTTGGACTTCGCTTGGTCCTTTACAAGAGTTTGATTACCTAATTAACTAAGTGCCTTTGGTACAACCTTGAGTAATTCAAAAGTTCTAGGAAGCTAGCATGTGGACATGTGGGTCCGTTACTATCCCTTTAACTCCCTATTGTGATGTAATCTAAGAAGAGCTTGAAAACTATCCTATATTGAACATGTGGACATGTATGGGCCCGTTACAAAACCTTTAAACTCTCCCAGTGTTTTGATCTAAGAAAGTAAAAATCTCAAACACTATTCTACCTTTGCAGCATGTGGGCATGTATGGGCCCATTACAATATTAAGATGTGTTTGAAAAATAAAACTAAGAGGGGTCCCAAGAAGGGCCGTTGTCCTCTCCTAAAAGGTTTTAATGTTCTTTTTTAAGGGAGATGAACTTGTTTCACAATCTTTTTCTGATTCTCAAGGTCACTTGGATGCGCGAGAGAAGAGCATACTAAGCGATTGTAATTCAACTTCTAGTCCCAATGTAAGTTAAATGTGATTAAAAATGATTTTTAACTTATATTATAAGTCAAAACAAGCCATCCATGTGGCCAAAAGCAAAGAAGGGAAATTGATTTTATCCTCCTAAGTGCCTATGTGTGTTTTGACTAACCCCTTTATATGATGAGGGGACTAAGTGTGGTGTAGCTTTAAAACATGCTTGCCATCATTTTTAAGAAAGCAAAAGGCCTTCCCCACATCTCAACAACTTTACAATGTGAAATTTTGCATAGATGCGCGGGTCCTAGTGAAGACAGAGGCGCACAGAACGCATGCACGCGGACAGAGACAAGTTAAAAAGTGCACGTGCGCAAAACAAAAACGTGAGTAAGGCGCATGGGCGCACGATGCGCGTCTGTGGGCCCAAAAACCTGTGCATATGTGGCACACGGCCGAGAATGAAAAATCCGAGTGGATTTCTCTCAATTTGACTTGGAATTGGCTGATTGGCAGGTCGGCTTAGGCCAGTTAGTGCACCTGCAAGTTAAACAAACTAAAAGAAGAGCAAAATAAACCCAAATGAGGTAGGAAACTGATACCTTTCCCCAGTGGAGTCGCCAATCTGTTGCACCTCCTTCGTCACCTTGGTGAGAAGAATCGAGGTGCTTTCTTTCCCAGTTGGGTCTGCTGAGGAGGACAACTATAGAGAAAAGAGTTAGAGAAAGAAAAAAAAAACTATAACTAAGAATTAGACTAATAGATGCAATAAAAATTAAAATCATGAGCATAGGGACATAGAAATAAAAAGAACAAAAAGACTCATGTCACCATTGTTTGAGGCTGATCTATTGATGAAAACAAAGCACCAAGAAGAAAGGGGACTATGAGTCCCTTCTTCCTCCAAGGGAAGGCTCTTGGACCCTCACTAGCTAGCTCTTCTTACAACAAGGAAAATGAAAATGGTGATGAAAGAACTCTTTACAAATCCACTCAATGGAGAGGTGGATTGTCTAATGTAATGGTGCCAAAATGCTCTTGTCAAGGATGGAGTCCTTAAAACAATATAGGCAGCATAACATTACTTTGAATTCCTTGAGAAAATGAGGTGCATTCATGGCTTTTTATAGCATTTCATTGGGTTATTGTGTAACTGCTTTGTAGTGTGAAAAGAGGCCATTTAGGGCATTATTAGGTCTTTGACCAGCCCACTAGTCGGATCCAGCCCATATTTGAGGGTCAAATCGGCTTGGGAGATGAACCATAAGTGGTTGGGAGGCCGACCACTTTCATAAATGCGCCGTTTAGCAGGTGCGCGACTTTTTGCGCTAACAGTCGCGCATCGTGCGCATATGCACGATTTCTACATTCTTGTTTTGCGCATGTGCGCATGCGCCCAATGTCTGCAAAGCGCTCTTCAATTTTTCACTACTTTGTATAGTTTTTTGACCTTTTTGAATGCTGTGGTATTAATTCATGTCCATGAATGACTTCATCACTGTTTGACGATGCTGAGTTCTTGTAACCATGTGCGGATGAAATTTCAGTGATAACACTTTCCTATTTGACAGAATTTACAAACAGAGTCATATGGCTTTGATATCTTAAGAAGATCTTTTACTGCACCATTGTTTCTGAGTTTGATTATATGATCAAAATTTAGGTGAACAAGTCTCCTATGCCACAACCAACTTTCATCATATTTTCTTAAGTGGCATTCTTCTTCTTCTTCTTTTAAGACATAGACATTGTTTTTTGTTCTTATACCTTTTGCAACTAGCTGACCTGAATCCACAATTTTTATTCTACAATATTTAGAGGTAAAAATAACTTCACACCCTCGGTCACAGGCTTGACTGACACTAAGAAGATTATGTTTCAAATCTTCTACAAACAACACATCTTGAGCTTTTCTTTTTCCGTTACACAAACTTACAATTCCTTTACCATTTATCTTTCCTGGTGCATCAT